>VYXF01005523.1:222823-321240 GCA_013397295.1 Polioptila caerulea | reverse complement strand
CCCGGGCCGGGGGCCCTGCCGGGGCCGCCGCCTCCCCGCGTGCTCCGGCCCCGACGGCGTCCCGGGGAGGGGGCGCCCGGAGGGAGGGCGATGGAAGCCGGCTGGAGGGCTTCGCGGGCAAGGCTGGCCGAGGGGGCCCGGGGAGAGACAGCCTGCCCATACCCCTTTCCCACCGCCGTTTTTAAAGTTCCTTGGTGAATCAGGAAGTTTTCCTCTTAGTTTCGGGTACCGTGTTAGGAAGAAGAGCTCGCTTGCTCTGCAGTTCCTCGGCTCCAGCATTGGAGCTCACTGTAATTTAAATTACACGTCTTGTAAAAGGTCGCTTGTCAAGTACAAACCGGAGGGTTGGAACCGTGCGGTCCCCGGGGCAGTGCTGGGGATGTTATGGGCTGAATGAGTCTCGCTGAGCTGCCCGATCCGATGGGTACCAACACACTTTGTATTTGAGTTCCAGCCGCGATGAAGCAGCAGGTGCATGTGCTGCTGAGTCGTGCTGGCAGCCGGTTCTTGGTCCCCTCCGGCTGAAAAGAACTGAGAGTACATCTCAAGTAACCAGCCGTCTCTCTCTTCTAAAAGACTGGTCGAAATATTACAAAGTATTTGGAAGATGTAATTAGTGTGTTGCCTGGCATCTTCCTCATACACATGTTCATTTGGATTCAGCTTTAGGGATTCTGTTTTGTTTGGGTTATGGTTTATGGAGGCGAAATATTTCACAGACTATTTTAGTGCATAAAAAACCCCACGCTACACCATTCCTGTGGGGTTATTTATGATGTAGGTGTGCAGAGTAAACTGCTTTTTCACATTCATCTGTGAGTCATTTAAAGTTCAATTTTTTCTTTTGAAAAAAAAAAAAAAGAAAAGGAAAACCAAACCAAAAAACAACTCAGGTCTTAGAAGCTCAAATATTCCCCATCTGGTTATACACACAATTTCATTTTTTCCTATTCAGTACAGGCTCCAATTTTCCACCCGCTTGCAGTGACCTTAGAGATCCAAACAACTTTACTGAAACTTTCATTTGCTGGTGAGTGCTTCATGTATTTTTTAAATACTGATCGCTGAAAAGAGTGTTAAAAACACGCCTGGTGGTGTAGCAAGGAGTGCATTGTGTTCCACCCAAAACCGCCTGTCTGGAGTGTTCAAGCTGCATTAAAAACACGTAAGTTGAAAAAAGCCTTTCTTTGGATTACAAGATTTAGCCAAAAGAATCAAAATCATCACCTGGTTCCTAACGAGAGCAACACAAAATGATTTAGCGCTGGCGTTCCATGAAAACTTTGTCCATCTGGTTTCCTTGAATAGCGACACGCTCTCTCGGGATGCCGCCGGGGCTGCGCGGAGCCTTTGAGCTCCGGGTGTCGGAGCCGGGGGAGGCTGCGGGAATGACGCGCTTGGACCGCCAGAGGGAGAGCAAAGCCTGCTCGCTCAGTCAGGGTTTCTTCCCGCTTGTTCGGGGGATTGACATTTTCCCGGCCCTCAAAGTAATAAAAATGCTCTACAGTCATGGAGCTCTCGCTACTGATACAGAAAGAGGCTTGAAAAGATATTCTGGAAGAAGGAATAGGGATAGTCAGGATTTCCTCTCAACTGCCCTTAGCAGTGATGTAGAGGTGCCTAGAATCTGTGTTCCATTACTGAAGGAAATAGAATTACAAGTAGAACAACTGTGAAGTGTAGGACAAAATACCAAAATACAACTTTATTTTGTAAATAGAAAGCAAGGGGGAAAGCCATAAATCTTCCAGGCAAAGACACAGAAAACTACTGTACATGTAAGCACAGATTCAGGAAGGGAGTTCTTCCTCCTTACTGTTGTTGCTGATGGAAGGTACATGCAAGCAGTAATAAATCTGCACACACTCCTGAAAATATGTGCAGAAAATGCAAGAAACTGATACACGGTACATTGTAGAAACAAACTGCAAGACCAGGTATTTGCACTTTAGAGGGATCATTTGCTAGCTGGCTCCCGGCAGAAGTGAACCAAAGTCAGAACCTGATGAAATATTTTTCTCTGTAATGTGAATTTTAAATATTAGCCTCCACATGGGCTGAAGATGTTGCAGATTCTTTACTGTCTGTAATTGACTTAATGCAAGAAAGTACGTTCTAAGTCCCTGGTTGTCGTGTTAAAAAATAACCTCATTTGTTAAAAAGTATTATGAACCTTGTATTGCAAAATATCTACTCTGGTGTGTGAAAGCTAATCCAAAAAACACCACCAACTTCATTCCAGAGATGATCAAGTTGTCATCAAATCTGCAACTAGAATGTAAAATTTTGGCTTTAGGAGACTCTTGCGTGTGTAGAACGTCATTCTGACATGTTGGACCAGGACCTTACCCCTTCATGACAAAAGGAGAGCTTTTTCTGGGCTTTTCTCACATGGATGAGTATTGCAGCCATTTAAGTTTAGGTATTTCAGATTGGTATGTTTGTCTACAGTTGGAGATATGTGCCAGGAAACATCTTGTGA
Organism: Polioptila caerulea; assembly: GCA_013397295.1. NCBI lineage: Eukaryota > Metazoa > Chordata > Aves > Passeriformes > Certhiidae > Polioptila > Polioptila caerulea. The sequence continues at coordinate 318,758 of VYXF01005523.1, read as the reverse complement.
TTCTAAAATCTTAGATCATACAGTGTCTTCTGTAAGTTCATTTTTGTGTGGATTCTTTGAAAGGGTGACGTATATATTCGAGACTTGCAATAGAGAAAAAGGTTCCCATTTTTTACACTAGTTGCAATTACAAAATTGTGATATAAATAAATTGATCATTTTCAGGTGATGGTCAAATGAATTTTCAAGTATCTTGATCTTTCTTGACAGAAAACTTTCAAGGTATCATTGAAGTGGAGGAGAGGATGGGAGAAAGATAATTCCTGTTCAATTATTATTATTATCAGATTACTTGAAGTGTTGGCTGTTTCAAGGCTATGGCTTGTCTTTCAGTGACAGAAAAGTGTCATCTTATCTAAATAACCTCTAGTATTTGTGCTTTGGTAACTTTGGATGGAAGAATCTGGAGTTACTTTAGTTACTAATAAAGGCTTTTTTTACTTAGGAAAACTACAGTTTACGAGAAGGTCCACAGCTTCCCTTTAAAGGGACTCAAAGAGGTTCAGCCTCTTTTTAATTATCTGGCGCCACAGAGTGGTAAAATTCTATATTGCTCTAAATAATTTCTGAGAGTTTTCAAATGATGATATAATCACCTTCATCTAAAAGCAACATAAAATATAAAATATTCTACTTACTGGCACAGGCATAGCTCAAGAGTGCTAGAATGTACAGCTTAAACATTAAAGTTTCTGAGTGTGGGTTAGATTATTTCTTTTGAGGAGAGTTTTCACTGGTGGATGTTGATATGTCAAAACTGTAAAGTTTGTGAACATAAACCCAGTGCTTAGAAAAAAAACCCCTGCTGATGAATTGCAGAAATACTTTGAGATATCCCAGTGAAAATGGCTGTACCTGGTCTGATGCCCACTCACTTGATTGTTGTCCTCAGACAGTGTCCAGGGAAGTGTCATTACCCCAGAATACTGTCCCAGTCTCTAGAGGTTCAGGGACTTTGTGAGCCAGAAGTTTTGTCATTTGAAACTTGGGGTTTTTTGTTTGTGTTTTTTTGTTTGTTTTTTGTTGGTTTTTTTTTTTCTCTTGTGATTCAGTCCAGTTGCTTTTGAACAAACATAATTTTCAAGATCCAAAATGTCCTAAGATGATGGTCTCTGTGGTTTTAGTAATGCATTTGGTTTTGGATGTGTCACCTGCTTGTTTCACTTGATGCCCCTAAATTTTTGCAGCGACAATGAAAAATGTTCCTAGAAATTTCTGTTATATTCCATTTTGTCTTTCAGAGTGAAGTTATGAATTCACTTTAATGGTTTCACAGAGAGATGCCCCTCACAACCTTTGGCCATCCTTCATACCCTACCTCATACCTGTGGCAGTCCTACCACATTCTGCACACAGTGCTCGAGGTGCAGGTGTGTTTATGCAGTGACAGAGTGATGCTTTCTTGCTTGATTTTTATTCCCTCCTTAGCAATTTCTAATGCTCCGAGGCTTTTTTGGTCTATGGCAGGATATGAGGCACACAGCAGAGCACAGCACAGCCACAGCATCAGTAATTCAAAGGTCTGTTGCTCCTTGCCAGCACATCAGATATTATGAAAAGTGTGACTTACCTTTTTAAGGTAGTTAAGCCTCATATCCCCTGCCTGGTGAGCAGTGGTGTGTGAGCTAGTTCTGAGTAAGGTATTTTGAGTGCTGGAAACTTGGTGCTCTTAGAGAACAGAGCAATTAACGTGTGTGGGTGTTGCATGTTATCATTTCATTTCTCTAGATGCCTCTTTGCTTTCATTGCACATAGGAAATGTGGATTCTTCAGGTGTTACCTGACAGCTCCCTGGCACTGATGTTTCCCCAAACTGGAAAAACTTGAGGAGAGTAAAGCTCTTTTGGAAAGGAGAAAGTTACTGGAAATAGTGTTACAGAAAATGAGCTGGAATACACAGAGCTGGAATTTTGGAAAGGCTTCCTGAAGCTGGCCAGTCTGTAGAAAGAGGATAACAGTGAATGTAAAATATGTAGGTATTGAACTGGGCTCAAGGAGCTGGAGACTGTTTGCACTAAATAAGGATGAGGATAATTGTCTGATTTGTCCAGAAGGTTAAATCACTTAAGAGTATTCAGTCTTTCTTTGAGCTGAAGATAATCCTGCATTTAGAGTAGGTCACTGGGACAGGTAGTGCCAAATAACTGTGTCACTTTCCTAGAAATGGCTGAATGCAAAACAGGGAACATTCAATGAATCAACAGCAAAAAACTCAAATTACCTTCTTTTCATGTTTGTATGTAGTTAAACCTTTTCTCAATTCCTTTGGCCATTACCATGTCAGAAGTCAGAAGTCACTGTGAACCTTTGGTGCTAAAGAGACGTCCAGAAGTTTGTTGAAAGTCCTGAATGGACCCCAATGGCCTCTGGCTGCTTTAGATTGTTAAGAAAATCACTGTTGGGTGAAAATCAATTGGCAAGGAATGAGTTTTGTTATATTTTCCACTTTTGCCTTACCTAAACATTGTTGCTCTTAAATCATTATGGAAGCATGACTGCTCTGTTGAGCTGCCCTTCTACAACAGTTACTTTTGCAATAACCATTTTCACATTGAGTGCAAAAGTTGTATCTCTGCTAGATACAGCTCACAGACTCGGGAAAGGCTGTCCCCATTTGATGATCTATCACTTGCAAATTATGTACTTATTACATACATTATATTCACATAGGACCTGGGAGGATTGTGAAAGGCACAGAACACAGATGTTGAAAACTTAAAAAAAAAAGTCTTCTCTGACTAAAAATCATGAAATTGTAGAATACTTTGGGTAGGAAGGGACCTTAAAGATTATCTTGTTCTACCCCATCTACCAAGGGCAGGGACACCTTCTACTAGACCAGGTTGCTCAGAACCCCACCCAACCTCTCCTTGAACACTTCCAGGGATGAGACATCCACAGCTTCTCTGGGCAACCTGTTAGAGTGCCTTTCCACCCTCACAGGGAAGAATTTCTTCCTAATATCTAACCTAAACCTATTCTCTTTCAGTTTGAACCCATTTCCCCTTTTACACGAACTACATGTTCTTGTAAATAGTCTACCTCCATCTTTCTTGTAGAGTCTCTTCATATACTTGAAAATTTACTAATGTATAAATTAGTAAAAATAGAAAAAATAGCTGGGTTTGGTTCATCATTTTACATTTTAGAAAATGTGGAAGTGGTGGCAAATTAGGGACTGCTGGAAAGGATCAAGAGATAAGGTTATGAAGAAATAAATGGAGCATGCTTTTCAAATTATTTATTGTACTTTTGTGAAGTGTGGAGTCAAGCCTCTTTCTGCTTCTTAGAAAAAGGGTTTGTGACTAGAGCAGCTCGATTTGCATTGGATGCAGAATAGCATTTGCTTCCTCTGGCTCTGAAATGGAGTTGGCTCTGACCAGCCACTGTGTGCAGCAAGGGCACCTGACAGATCAGGCTCTGAAAGGCACGGCATCCATCCACATCTGCCGAGGACATTCAGGAGCTGAGGAGGGAGAGCACCTGCTCAGCAACAAACACAAGCTAAGGCTTTCATGGCATACATCAGAGTTACCAACAATTTGTTCCTAAGTTGAGAATACATTTAAAAGAAGGGAAGTTAGTTGTGTCTTACAAAGTCCAGTGACTGGAGGGAGTCCAGAGAAAGGCAGGGGAACTGGTGAAGGGTCTGGAGCACACATCCCATGATGGGCCGCTGGGGGAGATAAGGTTGTTTATTTAAGGTTGTTTTTTCCAGGAGGAAAGGGGGACTCAGGGTGACATTTTGAGTCTCTACAACTCCCTGAAAGGAGGCCGTAGCCAGGTGGGTGTCGGCCCCTTCTCCCAGGCAGCTAAAGATAGGACAAGAGGACACAGCCTTAAGCTGTACCGGGCAGGTTTAGGTTGGACATTAGGAAAAATTTCTTCACAGAACGGAAGATTAGATATAGAGATAGGCTGCTCAGGGAAGTGATGTCGCCAGCCCAGGAGGTGTTTAAGGAAAAGACTGGACGTGGCACTCGGTGCCGTGGGCCTGTTTTACACGGTGGCGTTGGGTCCCGGGTTGGACGCGATGATCTCAGAGGGATTTTCCAACCTAATCGATTCTGTGATTCGCGGACTCACGCTGGTTCATCTTTTAGTCAGGAAAAGCTTTTGCCAAGGCCAGGCGGCAGCGGCTGCGCCTCGCACCGCGCTGGGCACAGCGGCCCTCGGGCGCCGCGAGGCCCCGAGCGGGGCGGGCGTGAGGCGGNTCGGGCAGGGAGGGCGCGGAGCACTCGCGGGCAGCGGGGCCCGGCGGCGGCCGCCTATGAGGCGCGGGCAGGCCGGCCCTGGGCCGCCCGGGGCCACAGCTGGGGCGGGACAGGGGATCTGGAGAGCTTGCCAGAGCTCAGGAGGGTGGAGAGCAGGGCCAGACCATGCGCTATTCCGTGGTGCTCGGTGGCAGGACAGGGGGCCGTGGGTACAGGCTGAAACTCGGGGGTCTCAGACCATCAGAAGCACTAGATGAGGAGTGAAGGTGGCCGAGCACTGGCACAGGTGGTCCAGACAGGCTGTGGAGTCTCCATCCTTGGAAACATTCACTGGGATACGGGCCTGGGTAGCTGGCTCCAGGTGGCCCAGCTTTAGCAGGAGGTTGGTCCAAATGAGCTCCAAAGTCCCCTTCCCACCTCAGCTATTGCTCGATAACACGCTTTCGAGTCAGTGAGACTGTAGTGCACATTAAATCACCATTGCCATTCGAAAAAGTACTTGCTGTATCCATAGTGGCAGCAGAGCCATTCTGCTTGCTGCACAGTTCTTACTTGAATGAGTTTTGAACAGTAAAACTGTGCAAGGGAAGTTTTGTGGCATTAATTTCTTTCTTCTGTATGATGTTTCCTAACGATGATCCAGAATCATGCTGCAGGCTATGTAATAAGTGCAGTGAAAACTCCAGTGAGGCACTATGTCGTGTGTGCAGCAATTCTCCTTTTCTGGTACTTCCATTTTGCCTTACGAAGTTTGGTGAATTTTGATGAAATTGGATGAAATGCTGGAAATAGTTAAAGTTGTTAAAATCAAAGAGAGCTACTTCCTTGAGAAAAATTGCACAGATAATGCAACAAACATTATTTCAAGACAATAGGACAGTGAAAAGACCATTATTGTAGGAGATGTTTGTAATTATGTTTTTAAAACCATGTGACCTGTTGTTTTGACTTTTTGTTTCCTTTGTTGTTTATTTTTTTTAAGCAGGCATTTCTTAATCAGCGAAAATGGTTTTAAAGAAGAAGAAAGAAGTTCAGGTGGATGCATTCTTTCTTGATCATCATCAGCTTGAAAAACTTCAGAGTAAGTAAGGTGGTTTTTTCTGAATTAATGTGTGTTTTCTCTTGCCTTGGAGTAGTTGCTGAAATTGATCAGGTTTTTTGCTTGTTGTGTTTTATTTCTAGTGGTTTTGCTTTGTGAGTTTTAGGCGTGTTTGCTCTGTTGTGGTTTATTTTGTAAATGACAATGACTTCTTACCTTGGCAGAGTCAAAAAATTCCTATAGAGCATTGTGGGTTTGGTTTAAAAACTCTGTCTGCAGTGTTAAGGCAGTAGAAGGTCCTACTTGTAATCCGACTTGCAGACCTGTAATTCAGTGATATCTGCTGTGTTAGCCTTAATATGTGGGATAACACTGAATTTCCAGGAGTCACAGAATGGCTGAGGTGGGAAGGGTTCTCTGGTTTCCCAGTCTTTGTGTTTTCTGTAATTAATTTGTTTTAAAGCTTCTCTTCATATGGTGTTTTCTTTCGAGAGGATTTTTTTTTTGTTTGTTTGATGAGAGAAACTTCCAGTGATATTTACTGTAAAAAACCCAAAACAAAGTAATACAAGATTTGTATACCAAAGTTACTATGAGGGAGCACAGGTGAGGTCCCACCTGGATTGCTGCATCCAGTTTTTTGCTCCCCAGGACCAGAGTAATATGGGCATGTTGGAGAGGCTCCAGCTAAGGGCTGAGATGATGAAGGGCCTGGAGCATCCCTCCTGTGAGGAAAGGCTGAAAGGCCTGGGACTCTTTGGCTGGTGAAGAGAAGGCTCAGGGGGATCTTAGCAATGTGTAAAAAATACCTGAAGGGAGGATATAAGGGAGGCAGAGCCAGTATTTTTTCTGTGCTGAATATAGGACAGGAAGGCAGGGGCACAAACTGAAACACTCAAGATTCCCTCTAAACATCTTTTTTTATGCAAGGGGAAACACTTTTTTAATATGAAGGTGACTGAGGACTGGCACAGCTTCAGTAGGGAAGCTGGGGAGTCTCCAGCCTTGGAGGTGTTCCAAAGCCACCTGGCCATGGTCCTGGGCAGCCAGCTCCAGGTGACCCTATTTGAGCAGTGGGGTTGGACCAGATGACCCCCAGAGGTCCCTTACTATTGTGTTCCAGTGAAACTGATTTTTTTACATTTGTTAAGAAAAAAAAATATGTTAAGGTATTAGGTGACTTGAGGGTTTGTGGCACCAGTGGGTTTACTGGAACTGGAAAAATCCCTAAGAATCAAGCAGTCATTTCTTCTTATGAATTATGTGTTGTTTTTGCTGCTCATTGTAATTACTTTATAAAAAGATCCTCTTCTTCCAAATGTAGGGTTTTCAAAGGCTGAAGAGCAAAATCTGGCATTTCTTCTTCTGCACTGTGCACAGCTGAGAGATGGCATCCAGCAGATCCAGTGTATTAAACAGGTACAGTTTCACTGCTGTTGGTGTGGCTTTTGGAAACTGAGAGTGCATCCTGTGCACTGTTAAGGGCAAATGCAGCTCCTAAATAAACTTCTAATGTTTTGTACATCCTGGAAACACAGAAAAAGCAGTTGCATATGTATCAGGTAGAAATGCAGTTCTAGTTCTTAATTAGCAAGGGCCACAGTTACTGAAAATGGTGGCAAGCGAGTGACACCAAGTTTCCCGTTTTGTATGGTTTTTTTTGGTTTTAGAGGTGTTCTTGGAACATTATTTGAACTTGAAACTCAAGGGGAAATGGTAAAGAGGGGAGTTTTGCTCCATATGCTTGGATGAGGAGGAAATCTGCCTCTGTTAAAAATGGTATATCCAGAGTTTTTTGTTCATCATGTGTTCTTTTGATTGTAGATTATGCAATTGGTGAAGCAGCTGGATCAGAACTCTGCAGGTGATCCCATGGTTAAAGCTTGCTTGGATGTTTTGGGAGAGACGTATTTTTCACTAGGTGCAAAAAATCCTTTGAAGAAAGTATTTGCAAGGTAAGAGATTGAGTAGTTAGCCTTTATCTTTTTTTTTTTTAATGCTTTCTTTATAAGTCAGTAATTTGTCATTCACTATAAATAGCTGTAACTTAATTACTGAAAATTTGCAGTACTTAATAGATGCATATGTACTGTTTTTCTTTCCAAGTTAAAAATCTTAATTATAAATAACATATCCTTGGATAAATAACTTCAAAGTGAAGCGTTGTTTTGGCCTATTTCATTATTGGAAAGACAACATAGTGTGTAATTAGCAGTTTGAACTTTAAATTCCAATGTTAGAATAGAAATCTAAAACAAAATCTCAGCTTTGACAAGAGAAGACGGTTCAGAGGAATCCTAACTAATTTGTGGTTTCTTGTGCCTGTTTTTATTGCATTTTTTTTAATTGCACAATTATTGCTGTATTTCTTTAGTGAATTTATTATAGCCTTAGCATTTTGTAAGATCTAGTGCTGAGCTGCCTTCCTTTCTTTGTCTGAAAACATTCCCTGTCCCGCTGAGATGCAGGGCTTCCATCCTGGAGTTTATTGTGGCCACCCTAAAGCTGTGCACCCCTCTGACAGGTTTGCTAGCTGCACACTGAGAATGTGCATGTTAATTTTAAAACAGATGATGTTTTCATGCAGGAAGAAACGTCTGTCTGTGTACTGGAGTTTTAGCTGACATAGATTTTGGTGCAGTAGATGTTACAACACCTCAGGGAAACCAAACTAAATGTGCTGTTTCTTCATGTTGCAGTTCACTGAATGGTCTTCCTGGCCATTTGATAATGTCAGCTGAGCAAAGCTTTGTGTGCTGCCTGCAGGAAGAACTGAAAACCACAGATGTGTATTTGTACAGAAAAGTACTGGACAACCTTGCTTCCTGTATGGAGGACTTCAGCTTAGGTACAGTGACATGGAATGTCTTCAGGTTAAACTTGCTCAGCACTGGTGCCACACCTGATGGTAATGTTTGCAGTTATGTGAAATAGATAGTGCTGGCTAGTACTCAGTATTTAAAATGTATTTTCTTTCCTCTAGGTAGAGCCTGTATTAAGAACCTGTTTGAAGAAGGTAAAGTCCCTTTTATATTGAAATAAATATAAACCTGCTTCACTGCAGGTTATTGGGGGAGGAGTGTGTGGAGAAATGACATGAAGTAGGCATGAAGATCTATCAGATCTGATTTCTTCTTGATTAATTTTCAATAAACTAGTATCCTGACATGGTATTTCCCTGTGAAAGACGAGACTTTGATTTATTAATTTCCAGGGGTCAGTTTTGCTTTACTGGACAACCCTGATACAAATCTGAGTACCAGTGAGCAATTCTGGTGGGGAGAGTCAATATCTCACAGGACTGGGCCAAGCGGGTTGGAAACTTGTTTTGTAACAGGTTGTTGCAAAACAGTTTGAGGTTTTGTTTTAGCATTGCTTGTGCTTGCCTGTACTGAAATACCAATTTAATTTGTTGGTGGAATGAATATGTGTGATGTATTGAGATGTATGTGTGATTGCTTTGCTGTAAATTTTCTGTTCTGTTTCTCTTGTAAGTAAATTTATACCATAATTATTTTCACTAGTTCTTCAGTTTCTGCAGAAGGTGGTGCTTGACATACAGGAAGAGAACAGGCAAGTGAATTCAATAGGAACTCTATTTTATCTGGTTTTATTTCGCTCTTGCAAGATAATTTGGCTTGATTTGAAATATCTCTTTGGTAGCCATACATTGATGAAAGATGGGAATATCATTTTACACTGATGCAGATTTTAAATAAAAGCTGATTTGTTTTTTATGTGAAAATATGATAAGAGAGGTAAGGCACTGATACTGTTAGAGCTACTACTAAGGGAGGCCTTTGAGTTGAGGTTTTGCTATCTGAATTGTGACTAAACAGTGCAATTAATAGATGTAAAATTCAGATAGAGTAAAACTCCTTCATGTTGCATGAGTGTTTAATTCAGTATTGATACACTTGACATTTTCCAGCATTTCATTAAGTGAGGCTTCTTCACTGTGGTCTCTCATCCTGTACTGAGAGGAGAAGGGTACTTAATGAAGTGCACTGGAAGTTTAGATATTTTCTGTCTTCGTGTTAGAGGAAAGTCAAATCATAAAAATAGCCTTTGTATATGGAGGAACTACTTGAAAAGTAAGAAAAGAGCAGTGCTGTGTTCTGTTGGCCTTTTTGGAAAGTTTCTGGAAAAGTTCAGCTCTGCTCAGGCAGAATCACATGAATGAAAGTTTGTCACAGGAACTTGGAGAAAATGTAGCAGAGTTTGTCATTTTTGTTCATTAACTTCATTTTAACAAACTACCCTTGAGTCTGCTCCTTGTTTTCCTGTAGTTACATATATGATCAACTCAAGCAATAAATTAGTTTTTACCATTAATTCTATCCAAAGTTGACAGACTATTGCTTTCTGGGCATGGTGAAGAATGGTTTTAATTTGCTTTTTGTGTGCTTGCTTGTCTCTTTTTTTTTTTCCACAGAAAGAATCATGGAAATCGTATTGTTCAGACTCAGCTGATGCACGATTTACTGATAGCCATTAAAGTTTCAATGATGCTTATACAGAAATTTCAAGAAAATATCCAGGGAAGTCTTTGTAAACACAGTGAATCTTATGTTTGGCAAAGCATGTGTAGTTTACTGAAAAGTTTCACAAACTTCCTAATGGATGGTAAGTTTAGTAATATTCTCACCCTAATATTTTTATTAACCTGTTTTCTTTGTAGTAAACAACCTGTACATATAAAAACATAGTTTAGCTTGCATGGAAATTGAACTGCTGAGCTCAGTGGGAGTGGGAGCAGTAGTTGGTTTTTTGGTGAGCTGTGATCTGTAGATTGCAGTTTTGGTGGGTACAGTTGAACTTGTCCCACTACAAAAACCAAGATTGATGCTGTTATTAATAACTCAAAAACTAACAGAAATGCTTTTGAGAGTCACCAAATGTCTGTGCCTACCAGAAATATCTACACCTCTATGAAATATGCTGTCAGAACTATTTGTGGGCGCACCATAACTAATAGTGTTTTCTTCTCAGAATACAGACATTGCTATACGTGGAATTAACACATGTCAGTAGTCAGTGCCACAGCCCTCCTTGCCTTAGTGGGCAGTCCTGTGTTTTCTTCTGTAAAAGATAGTAGCAGTTTCTTATTATACTGGAGGCTAAAGTTATTAATATTTGCTATCCAGGCGGGCACTACAGATCTGTGGTAATACAACTAACTACAAATAGTCTAGCAAAATTCAATACCACCTTTTGTAATTTTGCTACATAGTTCTAGCACACAGTGTTCACTGCATTCTAATGTGAAGTATCTCTGCTGTGTAGCAACGCTCCTGCAGACCGTTCAGACTACCTCAGGACTGGCTGTTATTCTCTTTACCAGAGCTATGTATGAACCAGTTGAGGAATTGCCTTCATTGGTAAGTGTATTTCTTGGCTGAAGGCTGCAATATTGTGATGTTGTTGCCCTGTGCCATCCGTGTTGTCTGGAGGCTTTGCTGATGCACATACCAGGGCTTGCCAGCCTCTCTATCAGTCCTTAGCTGGAGTATATTCCTTTCTTCTCTCCTTGCTATATGAAGTAATAAGACTTGGGTTTTTGGAAAGTAATAAGACTTGGGAATTTGCCAAACATTACAAGAAATCTCTTCAGATCTTCTAAGCTATGCACAAAGGTTTTCTGCTGTGCTGAGGTGCTGTAATGGGTGTGCTTTTGGTGTTCCAGATCAGTGACTTGCTCCTTGGGACAGTGGAACACTCAGGTGTGCCAGCATGGTTCGTGAGGAACTGTGGGGCTCTGTGCACGGCAGAACTCCCGGACTCGGTCCTGCTCTTCCTTTGCCATGGAGCACTGGCTATGCTGGATTGGAAAAATGGCAGCATGGGTGAAAATGGAGAGAAACTATTACTAGATATTGCATCAGTCCTGCTGTCTTTGAGCTCAGAGTAAGTTTTTGGTTTAATCTGTGTTCTTTCATGTTGGGGAGGAGATTATCTTTTTAATTCTGTTTTTGCCTGATCCCTGTGGTCCTGGTGGAATATCTGTGATGTTTTCAGTGTAATGATAAAAGGTTTTTGCCACAGACCATGCAATCTTTTTAATACATTAATAAAAGCTCCGTAAATTTGAGAAATATGATGTTGCATATGTAGTTTTAAGTTTCAAGTTTTTTCTTGCATGCTAAAATTTTGTTGTTCAGCATGAGTGAGATAAGTTTATCAATTCCTTTATGGTAAGGCGTGTCAGTATCAATTCTTACGTAGACAGATAAATTTCAGTTTCAGGGCATCATGTCCTCTCCTTCTGAATGTTCAGAGGAAAGCAAAATGTGCCAGGGAATGGAATACTTGAAGTAAGATGAGTTATAGTTGTTTTTTTTTCTGGCTGCAAGCATTGACTGCTTGCATCTAGGGGCCCACCAGCACTATTGGATTGGAGATGAAAATATGTATTCGGTTCAACCTTTGGTTGTGCCTTGGAGATCAGTTTTGTGATTTTGTTTTTTGCACATAGGATGCTCAGTTTTGATGGTTTTATATAGCAATGAGAAGTTTTCCTTACATTTTCAAGAAGCGTGTGACAACATTATGCTGCTCAAATGTTATCAGGCACACAGTAATTTTTTCTTGTTTTTTTGTTGTGGGGCTTGTATGGTTTCTTTTTCCCATTGTTAGGGGGTTTAGCTACAACCACTTATTAGCACATCAGGTAACTAAGCATGTACTTGGCAACATCCAGTTGATCACTTGTGTGTTCATTCCTTTTCCTCCATGAATGGATTGTGTCTCCTAACCTGTTTTCATGTAAGGTAAATGAATGTGATGAATAATTATTATGAAATACAATTTTTTTTAATACGGATAAATTAAGATAATGAACCTTTTTTGTGTTTGTTCTTTTTAAAAGGCTGAAAGAATCCAGTGTGGCAACATCTTTGTCTAGAATCCTTGTCATTTGGACTAATTCAGCACTGGCTGCCCTTGCTTCAAGCTCTCCAGATCTAAAAATCAAACTTAATGGAAACTCTGATATAATTGGGAAACTGCTGGAGTACATTTATACACACTGGGACCACCCTCTGGATGCCATCAGACATCAAACCAAACTGATTTTCAAGAATCTTCTTCAAATACACCAAACTACCATTGCTGGATGCAATGGAAAGTCAGACCCATTCTTTGCAAGGCTGATAAAGCATTTACTGAGCTTGGGTTGGCATGTGAAAGGGAAATATGCTTCTCTTGGCTGTCTGGTGGAGTGTGTGGGCACTGAAAATATACTGCAGTTGGACAGAGCAATTCCAGTGCAAATCCTGGATGTGATGAGTGATCAGTCTCTTGCACCTTATGCTAGTGATCTTCTGGAAACCATGTTTACAAATCACAAAGCCCATTTTACTTTGAGATTTCAGGAAGGCACCTGGATTGACCAGTGGCACAACATCTGGGTTTCTCCTCTTCTGGTAATACTGTGTGAAGGGAACCATGACCAGACTACTTATATAATAGATTACTATTTACCAAAATTGCTGAAATGTAACCCTGATAGTCTGAGCTACATGATAAGAATTCTTCAGGCCTCTGCAGATGCTAATCTGGGTAAGAAAATAATATTTGTAATTACGGTTGGATTTTAAAAAAATCTTAGCTGTGTGATTTCTGGTGTATTATTGTTGTTAGAATTAATTTGGGAGAAAAATTCCAGATGGTTATTATTGCTATTAGTGTTTCAAGGTGGAAGTCATAATAATCATAAGTGTGTCTTCGTGCCATGAGTAAACTCCTTCTGTGCATGCCTTATGGTTCTCTTTACCAGGGTCTGTTAAATTCATGTGTTCTCTACTACTAGTTTTATTTCTTACACAGGTGTGTCCAGTAACAGGTTGTTTTTTCTTGTAAATATGTGGATACAAGATTTATGATTTTCTTGTTTTGAAGTAATTTAGTGTGACTCTAAAATAATGTCCTGTGAGACCTCACAAAGTCTTTTTTTCATATGATTTATTTGTGATGAAGCTTTTTGGGAACCAGATGATTTAGAACTAGTTTAATCTATAGTCTTTTGGGATTTATGGAGTAGAAATAAAAGGGCGTGGGTCATGTGTTGAAAGTATTGGGAGTTTCTGACAAGCACTGCAAATAGTACATTGCTTATGTTAATCATACTAATTATTACTGGTTTTCATTGTCTTTAGGCTCTTGCAGTACTAGAGGAGCTCTTGGAGCATTAATGGCATGCTTGAGAACAGCCAGGGCTCATGGACACGTGGAACTTTCAAATATCATGAGCAGTGGTCTTGTATCCACTGAACGTATAAAACAGGGTCTAGTTCATCAGCACAGCCAGGTAAAGGGAGAATCGTTTTTGTATCCTTTAAATTAGAATAATTGCTTTGATCCTGATTACTGTGTTAGTGTTGTATTAAAACAAAGGTGTCAGTAACTCTTTTGTGGTGAACTTTTAAATATCTTTCAGGTTTGCATTGATGCTTTAGGTTTACTTTGTGAAACCCATCGTACTACAGAAGTTGTGTCTCTGGAAGAAATGCAACTAATTCAATTTTTCATGATGTATAACTTGAACAACCAATCTCCTTCCATAAGGCAACAGATTGTTTCTCTGCTGAGAAAGGTAATTTCAAACTATAAGCAATGTCTAATCTGCCTCTTATGTTAGTTATAACATCATTTAATAAAAAATAATGAGTATGTTACGAAGTTGGAAGGAGTAGAAGCTCTAAGACCAGGGCTATGCTTTATGTATTACCCCACTGAATGGTGTTAAGGCATCACAGGCAAGGATGGCTTAAACAAAAATTAAGTGGCTGAGGGCACAGTAACTTGGTCATGGATGGTGGTGGGTGTTGCTTGACCTGCCAACACCTGCACACATTGCCAATAGCAAAGCAATGTGCCCTGGGGTCTGCAGTGAACCTTGTGTTGCTTTTGCTGGAGCCTAAGTCTGTGCTTACACAGACTTGTCACACCTCAAGCAAATTCAGTCCCTTCATCAGCCTCAGAAACCTGACCTGGAAAACAAAGTGGAGGAATATGCAGAATGATGTGGCTGTGCCATTACAGTCTGCAGGGAATGAGTGTCTCTGCCTGGTGGAAGTTGCCATGGTCACATGTAGCTCATGGTAGAAGGATGGGGATAAAATGAGGAACCATGAATGCATAAAGAACATCTTGGAGGATGTTTATGGCAAAAGAAGGCAGTGTGGAAGGAGAAAATAATTTGAGAAGGGGGAAAACTGAGGAGTCAGTTTGTCAAAGACAAAAGAGAAATCCCATCTCCTTCCTTTCTTAGCTGGTGCAGACTGAGGAGCACCATGGAGATGGAAAAGTCATGCTAGATGGGAATGTAATAAGAAAGGAAATATTACTTATGGGTAGTAAAAGAGGTGGAGGAAGCACTTTTGAAGTGAGTTAAACTCTAAGAGACACTGAGGCTGTAGAGATTATCTCCATTGAGGTTTTTTGATAGATGAACACAGTACCACAGAAAATAAAGTAGGAGGAGAATGCTTGCATGAATTTAAGGAGGGAGATGGAAGGTGTTGGAGGTGTAGAGAGAGGAGAGAAAAAAATGATCATAGGAGAGATGGGAAGCAAAACCTCAGGTTTGGAGTGGAGATGGAAGGATCTGTTCTATGTTACGCTGTATGCAAACTTCCTAAAAATTACAAGCAGTGTGATTTGGAAAACAGACTGAAAATCTGCCTTTCCCTTATTTCACTGTCAATTATTCTTGTCTCACCTTTATTTTCTTTTGTTTTAAAAGTTATTTTGCAGGATACAAGAAAGTTCTCAAGTGCTTTATAAATTGGAGCAAAATAAAACAAAGCAAGAGTTAGTTGAGAACTCAACTAAAATGCCTCCTTTGAGGATTTTGCAGCAATACAAAGTAAGTAGACTGCTAGAGATGCAGGTAAGAGAGGTGGGATAGCATTTCTGAGAGTTCATTGTTCTGAACACCACTGGGTAGGTTTGGCTCTGTGTGTGTGTGTTAGGCAATAGTGCAGTGCAGAAGGAAAAAGCCAAAGAGTGCTGAGGAGCTTGTCCACTTGTGCTTGTGATGCACTTGTACAAGTTTATTTTTACAAAATGCACTGTTGTTGATGAACTGAATGCCTATTGGTGTTTGGAGGGTGTCTTTAAGGTGAATTTTGTTCAAAACCAATAAAGGTTATTTTATGAGGGATTGCTCTGTGATGTGCATTGAAACAGCAGTAAGTGAGGAATGTCTGAAGATGTACAAAAATCCAAAAAAGAAATTAAAAAATTGGGTTGTTGTCCTGTCATCTGTTGGCCATTTAGTAATGAGCTTTAAATGATGTGTGTAACTTGGACATGTCAAATAGAGATCAGTTGAGCTTCAGGTTTTTTCTAAGTCTCCAGAATAATCAGTGAGTGAGAAAACGAATGACAAGAGCTTAAGCATGAGGACTTCTTTTGTATTTGTCCTTTTTACCCTATTTATCCTATTTTTATTCAGTATGTTTGTGTCAACCTGTTCCTTGAGTTCTGCTTTTCTTAGTTAGCTAATTTTCAAGATTTGATGCAATGGCTGTCTTTTTATGGGGGTGGGGAAGGGAAACTTGTATTTAAAAACCCAAATGGTTGTCTGACCTTCACTGTACTCTAAGAAACAAGAAACTCTGTACTGTGAATGTTGGCTTCCTGTTTTTCCAAATTAACTGTAAGGTCATAATTTTTGGGGTAAAGCAGAATATCCTGAATTCAGTTACTTAAGCTTTTGTTTGTAGGGCAGCAAGTAATTTATTTTTTTTCTTGTTATTTTTCCCCTCCCAGGATTTCATGTCATCTGTATGTGCCAGACTTTTTGAGGTATTGTTTCCCGGCTCATCACACCCAACCAGGTTTTCTGCACTAAGTATTTTGGAATCAATTGCAGAAATATTTTCTGTTCCAAAAGGTATGAAGTCTAATTTATAGACTTGAATAGACTGTAGGAATGGGAGGTATTGAAGCAGTGTGTTTTATGCCAGCTAGTCAGTTTCTGTCAAAGTAAAAGGGTATTCTTAGTGCTTAATTTCTGTGGCATTTCCTGGTTGCTTTTGTTTTACCTCAAGGAATGATAGTGAGTTTTATTGGAAAAAGGAATATTGAAGTAAATGCAAATAATTAATACCTGTTGCATATCTTTTAAAAATTTAGATTTTCATGCATAGCTTTTTTTTTTAGGAAGGTTTATTTTTTTTATTATGAGGAAAACCTATGGACAAGTTTCAATGTATTTGATAACTTTGCTCCTTTTTCATGCAGATATATCCTGACAGCTTGAAATGCTGAATTCACAAAATCTCTTGGTTGAAAAATATTGCATATCCTCATGATATTATGCTAAATAAAAAACAGTTTTATTGTCCAGTTAATGATGATGTGCTGGTATTATTTTAAATTGTCTTAATGATTTCATGACAATCTTAATTCAAGAAGTATTTGTTAGAGCCTTGGGGTGTTAATATTTTTGCTAAATCTTGTCTCTGGATCATATGGCCAACATAAAAATACGTTTCAGTCCTAAATTGTAACACTTTCCTATAAAGAAATGAGTTGTCTGAGATGAAAGTTGATTTTGAGATGGAGTAAAAAATGCCATCTTGCTAAATAATTTCTCAAAACCCCTTGATAAATGAACTCATTAATGCTGTTATTATGAGTACATATTGTCACTGCTTTTTTTAAAAATAGGAAGTTATCCTCAGTTATTTATAATAGCAGCTGAGGATTTTATAAATTGGGCATTACTTGTATAAGGCAATTCAGCTGTTGTGTTCTGTGCTGTATTGTGGTGCAGTTGTTTATGTCCTAAAATTTCTGCCTTCTTTACAGCATTAAGTCAAGTCACCAGAATTCACAACCCATTTGTATCTACCAAATGAAATTGTAATGGCTTACATTTTAAGGGATTATTCCTATGACAAAATAACTCAAAACACCCTGAAGCTTTCAACCTCTTTTTTGAAAGGAGTTATTTTCTAATATTACATAATTACAGGAAAAAAGTTTTTAAGCAAAACTAAATAAAGATTATTTTTAATGCTGAATTTAAGGGGAGTAAATGGGATTCTGTTTTTGGCAATAAGTTCTTTTCTGTATTGCTAAGAGTAATTTTTTAAATAAACCTTTTTTAATTGTAAATGTGGTGTTTTAAGACCTATTAAGAGAAATAAGATTAAAATAGTAATTTAGCTAACATTGTAATGCCTCTTTTAGTTTAGCAATGCAGAATATGAAGACAGTGTTTATTCTGGAAAGAGTTACAGCACAACTATCTAAGGCATTAATTTCTTTGAACAGGCCAGGCACAAGTTTTTCAGTTGGAGCAGGAGATTGATTCTACTCGTGTCCAAACTTTGATCCAGTGTTTTGCCAGTACTTTTGAGGAAGTAAAAATTCTGGCATTTAGACTTTTGATGAAACTACGTGATGTTGCATTGAATTTACAGGTATGAACCTGAAGAGTTTAGAGGGAGTAATTTTGTGGAAGATGGATGTTCTGTAGTATACCAGGTGCTTGTGTTAGGTACAGAGCTGGAATCCTGAGCCTTAGAAGCTGGTCCAAATTGCCTGCAGTAGTGTTCACCACTTACACCTTCTGTTTATTTTTATACAGCTTCTGCCCTTAGCTAAGGGGGCTTGTTTCATTAATGGATGAAGGATTTGGGAAGTTTATTGGGTATGACTGTGAACTATCAGAGAAACAGTAAATGCAAGCTCTTGGCTTAGCTGTAACTTCCCTTTGTAAATGATTGAGGCCATTTGACTTGGTTACTCTTGTAATTTTAGGAAATTCAGCTCCCTGTTTCCTTTCCTTTCTGATTGATCTCAGATTTCATTATCTGATTGGTGTTTTTGATTTCTCACAAAATTTTCCCTTTGAATTGATACTGATTTGTCTGTAATAACTTCATGAAAAGTTATTTTTAAATTCATTAGTACAGATGAACAAATACTGCTACCGAGTAAACTATGCTTCTCTTTTGTGTCCATTAGCAGATAAAATGCAGTAATTAGAAAAAAAAAATTTCCTGTGAGATACAGTGTGATTGAATACTGCTTTATAAATGGCTGTCATCAACATCAATGTCTATATAATTGTATCCTTGCTAAATACATGCACATGCATGTTTTGAGTGTAAAGTGATCAGTACACAAAATACGTGTTTCCTAGGAATATGTTCCAGCTAACTTAATGAAAAGCATGTTCTCAGATTCCAGGGTGGTAAGAAGCTTAATTAAATCAAGCTGGAAGCTCAATTAAATGAGCAGTATTACTGCTTTGTTGTGTTTTTTTTTCAGGATTCTGAAAATCTAGATCTTCTATTCCAAGCAGCAATTGATCTTAGCACAAGCACCAAGCCATACGATTGTGTCACTGCTTCGTATTTGTTGAACTTCATAGTGTATCACAAAGGACTGCAGCACATTTGTTTAGGAAAATGGCTCGAGCATAACCCTCAGATGGCTGAAAACACATCAGTGAGTACAGTGGAGAAGAACACTTTGGCAGGTAAGATTTTGGGGGGAAAAGATTTTTTACTGTTATTGAAAGTTTGCTGCTTTTCCATAAAGCTTTTTTGGTAGGAGGCATAGTAAGAGATGCTTTTTTCTAACAGGATTTTAAGTGTATTGTTTTGCTGTTAAGAAACCAGGTTCTTTAGTAGGATCTCAGTCTAGTCCTGTTTGTGTTGAGGCTGTTGAATATTCTATAGGATGGCTTTTGTTATTATTTTGACCAGTGAAATTTGAAAGTGCTATGGAGGCCCAAGCAGTGAGCCTGGTGAAGCTGAGTGCATAAATGCAGGAAAAGACCCTCTGCTTTCCCTAGGAGCCTGCTTACCCAGAGGGAAGGAAGCTGTAGTTGGTCTGTGTTTGTTCCAACACTCAGTGTTTGCAACGCTGCCCCTTGGAGCTCTGTTCACTTGGATCCATTTTTCTGTGTGATTTGCAGTCCTATGAATACACATCCACAGTAATGAGGCTTTGTTCACATATGAAATATTTTTGTTTGGTTTAATGCCCCTGGATGAAAGATGACAGGGCTCTAGATCTGGCAGGTTTGGCAAATTTGTTAATCAAGCTTACTCTACCTTCAGTGAAGCTAAAATACTTAATTTCATTATTTGTAATAAAACATTTTGTATAATTTGCAATAAACTTGCTATTCTTTACTTTCTTGTGCCAGTCTTGGCTTCTCTACAGATGCATGTTAATTCTTTCTTCATATGCAGTGAAATAACAATTTTGAGACATGGTTGTGGTTGCCATAAATGAAGGAAATGTGTGGGTAACCTCATGTCTCATTGCTCTGGGGTGATCCATGGTTCCTTGGTAGGATCTGTTATCTGTACCGATTCTGGCACTGAGATGTCACAAGCTATAAACAGAATTCAAATGGACACATGTGTCCTTGAATATTGGTCAGTTTGTTTAGTGGAAAACCTAGTGTTCAAATGTATAATTATGAACTTTCAATCTTGTACTCTCATCATTGTATTAATGTTGCTGTAAGGGTGAGGTCTGACTTGCAGTATGGAGTAGGTAACTCCTTGTGACTTCATCATGAGCTGTGGGATTGTCCCTGAGCAGAGGATGTGAGTTGTGCTTTTCATAGCTGCTGTTTGGTTCAGAGAGACAGATTAAATTGACTATAACAAATATTGCTGGAGTTTAGGTAACTGAAAATCAGTGGTAACATAGTTTTCAATGACAAAAGAGGGAAAACTATAATAAAGGAAATTGCTGTGCACAGTCCATTGAATTGTTGGGTACTCAGGTTTTAGTCCTGTTTCTTAAAGCAGATTTGTTTCTTAGAAAATACAGTATATGAATGTTCAATGCAAATCTGTGCTTTGAAATATTTTAGTTATCAAGCTTTTGTTGGTGAATGTTGAAGAAGAAATACTCCAAGCCAAGAAGTCTCTGCTTCAAGCAGCAGCATCGTTCCCCATGTATGGGAGAGTGCACTGTATAACCGGGGCTTTGCAGCAATTACCCTTCAAGTAAGTAAAGCTTACTAAATTAGTTGTAACTCCATATTGTAAGGAAAACATACTAAATGGGAAGTTGTAACTCCCATGTTTAAGTGCAGTGGAAGAGCTGTTAAGGAGAACAGAAAATCATGCAGTATTATTTATAAGGAAATCCAGTACCTGTGGCTTCAGAACTCTTGCTGCCTGCTGCAGTTATTTGGTACTTCCTTTGTATGTGTTACACTCAGCCTTAAGACTTTTCAGTCTCTACCCTATTTATAGTTTTCATAAATATTGTTGCAGAAGTGTTTGTAATTTTGGTTCTTTCTTTTAAATGTAAAATTCTTTTGAATCCATGTTGTGTTTTGGTTGTGATTTTGATTTTTTTTTTTTCTTAAGTAACTTGTCACTGCTGTCTGAATGGAAGGAAATAGTGTCCAGGCTCATTCTGATGTCATACAGCCTCTCTGCTGTAGTATCACCAGTAGTACAGAGCTCATCACCAGAGGGTCTTATTCCAATGGACAGTGATCCAGGTAAAGAACCAAAGAGAATACCACAACAATTCTTGTCAAATCTGATGCTCCTGAAGGTCTCTTTGTCTTGCAGTCATTCACAACTAGACTGAACACCCCTCCCTTTCAGCTTCTCATTTTATGTCATAATTTTAGGTTACTCTTTAAAATTTCTGATGAAATTTTCTTGACTTCTTCACTAAAAAAACCACAAACATTTGCAGACTGTGCATCTCTTTCTAAACAGAGGACTGTAAATTCAGGTTTTTTCCCTTGATTGTTCTAGTTACCATAGAACCTTGTGGCTTTGTTTTTTTTAAAATGCTAATAGATTTCTTTTGTACTTATACATGTATTACATCAGTATAAAGAACTGGAAGTAGAAGACAAAACTATCTTAAATATCCCTCTTGTTTCATGTGCAGAAAGTGCAAGTCGCCTGCAGATGATTCTGAATGAGCTACAACCACAGGACACAAATGATTATTTTATGCAAGCAAAAATTCTTAAAGAACACTGCAAAGAAGAATCTGAAAAGCTGGCTGACCAGGCGCCCACGAAAAATATTTGCATGGAAATGACAGGTAAATCCAAGGCTATATTAGTAATTAAATCAATGTATTTTTTATAGAGAAGGTATTTTATGTGGATGATCAGTTGGAAATTGCTTGCTTGTGTAGTATTTCAGTTCTTACCTGTCAGAAGCTAGTTATCAATGGACATGGTTTTCAAGACAAATTCACTGTGCTTCTGGAAGATTGTGGTTCATCTCTATTAAAACACAAGTGAAAACTAGTTATTTTGATATTGCCCTAGACTCTGTTGCCTTAACTGCACTGGCCAGGTAATCTTGAATGCCTTTTCTATCAAGCAATGCTTCTAATGCATTTCTTGTTGAGAAGTGTTACTGTGATTTTCCTCTCCAGTGTACACGAGGCTAGTGGAGACTATGTTTATGCAATACAGCTTGTTGCATGAAATTACATAAGCAGAAACTTCAGTTGGAAAGATTCCAGTGGTAAAACGTTAGGTAGTATTTGTCTGTTTTAATGAATAGCAGCTATGAAACTGAACCTTACAACCATAAAGAAACTGTAAACTTTGGCATCTTTAGTGTAGGCCAGGATAAATTTATAGACTATCCGTACAATTGAAGATGTCCTAGTTTACGGAAGCTTTTGCGCTTCCTTTCCCCGGTGGCTTTTTCCCGCCTTTGGGATGGTTGGCGGGGCCGTGTGCTCGCTGTCGTGGGCAGGAGGGGTGAGCGCCTGCAAGCGCCGCAGTGGCCGCCAGGTGGCGGCGGTGCGTCCCCAGCGCGCCTCCCTGCCGGGCTGTGCCCGGAGAGCCGGGGCTGGGGAGCTCCTGCTCCTGCTCCTGCTCCTGCTCCTGCTCCTGCTCCTGCTCCTGCTCCTGCTCCTGCTCCTGGAGCTCGGTGTGCGGGTAAACAGCGATTGTGGCCCAAAGACCTGCTCTTAATAAAAACAGTTCTTCCCTGGTAAAGCGTCTATACCGCTGCCTTTTCCTGGTGCGAGAAAGTAAAAGAACTGTTGAGCAGGGAAAGCGTTTAGGGTCAACAAGATTCAATTATCTTTTGGGCAGGCAAGTTTAGAAATTTCTTCATAATTAATTGTGTTTTGTAAAATGGCTAAATGACGTTTAAATTACACACCTGCATATGAGAACCTTGAGTTACACTATTGTATTTGTTTGGGTTTTTTTTGTTTTTAAGGCAAAGACAGGCAAGCATGCGACGTCACAGCTCAAATGGTTCTTGTATGTTGCTGGAGAAGCATGAAGGAGGTATCTCTGCTCTTAGGGACACTGTGTAGACTTCTGCCTTCACAGAGTACATCTGAACCTTCAGATGGGCTGATTACTGTAGAACAGGTAGGGAAATAATTTTTGTTATAAAACCTACAAGTTCTTGGGTAGTGGTGAGACAAAGGCAGCTTCCAGAATTTTTCTTTCTTAAATCTGTGTTCTATTTGGGAAAATTTGTGGATTTTAATTTCCTTTTAATTTATGGTCTAAGAGTTTTCTTTGTTATACTTGGTTATCAGTCCTTTTTTAATCCAGTGGTATTCAGAAAGCATAACTACAGTAGAAACTGAAAAGTGAAGAAGTTACTATACATGACTAACAAACTCATTCCTTCTAATTGTATTGGGTTATTTATGAGATATGTACTGTGTTTAGGGATACCAGTGCCTGCCACCCTCCCCATTGTCTCTCTCTCAACATATATTAGTCACTAATAGAATTGCTATAAAATCTTCTAAACTTACTTCAAAGTCTCTTCTGTGTCGTTTTGAACTCTACATATTGAGATTCTGCTTAAAGCTCTTCCTTAATTAGCCTTCAGAATCAAGAGTTCTGAAAGTCAAACACGCTGACTAGTCTTAGTCTTGTCTTCCTCCTATCCATTGTTATGAATAATTTGTATGCAATGTGACTGTGACAATCTGATTTTTTTGATACGAGAGATCAGAAATGTTAATATGCCATCTGGGTCTCTTGCAGATTGTTGAGTTCAGTGTTTATAAGAAATTAGATCACCACAGGCATTTATTTGGGAAATACTTTGTGTTTATTAAATTTCTGTTTTAATTGATGACCTTTTCATTTCCATTTGTTTCAACAAAACCAGTTTTCATAGAAAACTGAAATATAAAAGACCAACTACTTCTTAACCTCTTTTCTTTCCAATAGAAAATACTTACTTAGTTTTTCCTTAGGTGTTAGAACTTTACATTTTAAAATAAAAAATTGTATTATGTACTCCAGATTTTATTTCTTATCTAATGTTGTGGTGCCATGGAAAGTGTTGGTGTCTTTATTCTTGCATTGTCTCCAGTCCTCATGTTTTTATCTGGTTAACAGCTGTGGTTGTATTGTTGCTGAGGGCAGGTGAGAGAACAGATAGGCATTTCCACCATTTTGTTCCTTAATCTTCACCAAGTCAAAGAAGAATTGGTGTTTTAGAATGAGTCAGTTCTAACTCGAACATCTCTGTTTTTGGAAAGCAGACAGTGATAGGTGCTCTTTCAGAAATAATACATTATTGAGGAAGGAGTTGGACTTCCATGGTCCTTCCATTAACCCTTCCAGCTCAGGATTTTCTGTGATTCTATAAAGATACCTTCTTTTACTTAGATGCCTCTTCAGCTTGTTTATACTTTCAGATGTCTTCCTGTAAAACAGAAGGCTTGCATTCTCATTTGGAGAATGCTCATGGATGAGAAGTCAGTTTGAAATCCTGATTTTCCTCAGGCTTGTAAGGAAATACACAAAGAAAAATGCAGGCATTTTCTCTGTACTTTTTAAGTCATTACTGTGTTTTGTACAAAAAAAGGGGGGTTTCATCAGAAATGACAAAAAACGTCAATGGCATAACTGCTGGGGCTTCAGACTTATTAAACACTTTCAGTGTTGACAAATAAGCAAACTGGATTTTGTTGTCCTATGCGTGTAGAACTTTTCTTTCAAGTTGTTTAACTTCATTCTTTTTCTTTGTTTTGTATCTATTGGAAGAGATTTAAGAGTACAGAGAAGGAAAACTTTGAGAGAAACCTTGGTCAACTTGCCTTCAGCCAGGGCTAAGTAATTGTTGAGAAAAATCTGGTAGCACCTCTTGGCTAGTGTGGCATCCTGTTGGAAACCTGCCTTCTGTTGTACCATGCTCCACATCTAGGCCAGTGACTGTACTGAATTGTGCCTTAGGGGATCAATGCTGTCATAACTCACCCAAAATTTCACAGTGAGTGTTAAATTTGCTCACAGCCTTCTACTTGATTGTACCTGCTTTTTTAATGGAGCATGCAGATGGATAGCCAGTGCTGGTGTGCATTAGGAAATGGCACAACAGAACTGCTTCCTGGCAGGCAGTGTGGTGCTGGGGGGCTGCTCTTTGCAGCAGTAATGTGCCTGTTGTGCTGTGTCCCTGTGGGGGAGAGGTTGGCAGGGAGGCAGCTCCTGCAGGATGCTTTATTGTCGTTTGTGGCAAGCTGGGACAACACCAGAGTTGCACTCTCCTTGTCTTTTGAGTAGGAGATTGGGTTTATGTGGCAGTCTTCAAAACATCTGCTGTTTTACATGGTGGCCTTGCCTTTAGAAATAACAGACATAGGAAGTGCAGAGTATAGCTGAAGGAATCTCTCTATTCAAATACATATTCTACTTTTCATTTTCCATCTGATCCTAAGAGACCAGAGATGGTAGGCTCAGAGCTCTGCCTGTTAAGAAAATCAATAGAAATAGTATCATGTAACCACCAGGTAATAGAATGACATCTAATGAAGATTCTGTGTTGTTTTTGTCATATGACATGCAAATCATGAATGCTTCAAGTCTGGAGGAACAATCTAGCTCTTCCTCAAACTTCTGTTTATCTCACCTGGGAAGTTTAAAGTCAGTTTTAGGAGATAAGCTTGCCAAAGCTGTGTGCCAAAGTGAAAAGAAACAGGCAGCAGAAGTCAAAACTTACTTGTCCCATGGCCTGTATGAATCTTTTGGAACGTCTTGGAGAGAATTTATATCTTGAATACTCAGATTCTTGCCTTCAGCAGCAAGTGTGGTCCTGTACATGGTTGATTTAGTAATGTTCACCTCTTATATTCTATATTTCTGACCAAGAGCTGAGTTATGGTAGTGCTGTTTCTAGCCTGTGAGTTCAGTTTGATGCAAACTTCTAGTCAGCATGGCTTTTGTAAGAAGCTCAAAAATATAAATAGTAAAGTTGGAAGTTATGTGACAAAAAAACCCCACAAAACTCTGAAAGTGTAAGTGTGGTGCTGGGACAGGCTGGTAAATTGATTTGCATGTGTATGAATTTCTTCATTTGGTTTTGTTTGCACACCTGGAGAATTGCCCTGTCCCTGGGTCAGTTCCCTGTGAATAAAGGGCACTTACTCCTCCTTTTTGGACTACAAGGCTGAATTCAAGTCCTGTGGCTACATAAGCTACCCTAAAATCCACTCAGAAATAACTTTTTAACCTCAAATATCTCTAGTTATCGTGTGTTTCACATTAGGTGAATTTTAACTGCAGGAAATAATATGTAGACTGTCTCTGATTTTTCTTTTTTAATTATTGCAATCTCATTGCTTGGGTGATACAAATTACTTAACAGGGGGTTGAAAAACCATAAAGGTAGATATGACATTAACTTCCCTGACAACTTAATTACTTGTCAGGCTATTAAAGTATTAGAGTAATTGTGTAAGTAACAGAACAAGCAGAATTTTATAAGCAACTTGACATGATTTTATGCATATTTTTATATAAAGTTTTTAGAGAAACTTTTACTGGAGAACTTTCAGGAAAGACTCCTGAAGTAAGTTTTGCATAAGAGCATTAAGTATGTGCTGTACATTTTACACAAATTAAGTGAGAAGCTTGATTTAGACCTTGAAAGTTGATGAGAATTAAAAGAAAAATCCCAACAAACTATGCTTCATGGAATGAGATTCTGTGGATCTGTAAACTTCCAACCAGATTTAAAGGCTTTGTATTGTAATAGAGCTCTAGAAAATAACTATAAGTGAAAGTTATCACATTTGCAATTTTAATGCTTTTTAAAATAGCTCACTTTACTACAACATCATCTTCATTTTAAAATTGTTTCTAATGGTCAACAGCAATTATGCAGAATTCTGCAACATTAGAAATTTGTATTTATCTATGTATTACCTAATCTAATGTAGTTTTGTTTCCGTTTGGTACAGTTTTTGGAGTTTAAATTTTGTATCTTAAGTATCTTTTAGATTTTTTTCTGCTGTTGTGCTTTAGTTGGCCTTTTCTTTGCGATTTTAGGCAAGTGTAGACAAACAAGGATTCTGCATTTGTTTCCCCTGAAAATGAGAGTTATCCCTTTCTTCTCTTAAAATCTGAGTATGTTCATCATGGACAATTAACCAATTTCATGTCCTTTAAATTTTTTGACTTTTTAAAAGAAGACAGAACTACTCCCTTAACTTAAAAAAATGAGTATAATATTTGTTATCATTACAGTAAATAAGTTATTTATTAAAGGACTTCTACTTGCTTTTTGCTTGTCCCAGTGACCCTTCCATCCGGGGGAGTATTGCTGCTTTGAACTGCAAAATATTTTGCATGTATAAATAAATGATGTATATGCAATTTCAAATGGCTTAGTAACCTTTTCTTTCTTTTTTAGGTTAAAAGTATTGGTGATTACTTTAAACATCATCTGCTGCAATCAAGGCACAGGGGTGCATTTGAATTGGCATATGCTGGCTTCGTGCAACTTACAGAAATGCTTTCCAGGTAGAAGATGGGCAACTTACTGTGTTTTTCATATAGGTTTTACCAAATTTTGGCGTTGATCCTGAAATTGGCTGTGCAGGCAGATCCTTGCTTTCATGTGAATTTTATTTAAGCTTGGTGTAGGTATGATTCTGACAGTTACATGATGGCTGTGACTTGGACTGCAGTACTTCTGGTCAGAGATGGTGCTTAGGCATTGAAAAATGATACTGACATATAATGCTTGCTGCATTTTTCTTCATTTCTGGCGTGTTCGTTTCCTGAACAGCTCTTTAAAACTCTTGGGAAAAGCAGGAGTGTAGAGTTCTTCCATCTCACTCCCCTTTTCTGATCCTTTATGAAAATGCATGCCAAATTTTTTGCTTTAGCTGGGACATTTTCTTGGAAACTTCTATTACCTGTCACTGAGTTGATTATTGTGACATTTGGAAGACTACCTGACAGTGCATCACAGGGTGTGATATGCACTCTGGCTTTCTTCTTTCCCCTTGTAACTTTATCGTTTCCTAGAACTAAATGAACAGAATTGTCCTGAGGTCTGGGCAAGATCATTGGAATTTCCATTACATGCTTAGCTACTGATTTCAAGTGCTACTTTTGTTTCTTTGTGGTATACAGTGTTTATATCCCATCCATGTTTTAATAGGACAAATTAAAATTTCTACTGACTAGGTAGAGTTTGGTGGGGGTTTTTTTGTTGTTGTTTTTAAATATGAAAGACCAGTCAGATTCTCAATTTGAAGTACCTGTATTTTCACACCAATGCCTGGTTAAGTAACCAATGTTCCCCTTTTGCCCCACATCAGCCAGTTTGAGGTGCAGATCTGTTTCTTCTTTATTTCTTACTGGAAGCAGTTTTGGTGCTGTTTGTACAGACTGGCTGGCTGATCAGGTTCACTGTGTGTCCCCTCTGAAAATTTTCCCAACAGAACTGAGGCTTGGTCTCTGCTACAGGATGCTGGGTGAGGCTGCTACATCTGTACCAGCACTGCTACAGTAATGGTATTTGATGCTGGGTGGAGTTCATTCTAGGTGCCAGTGGGATGTTAAACTGCAGGCCATGATTCTCTGGGATGTTAAACAGCAGGCCATGATTCTCTTGGTGATCTCTCTCTCTCCATTAAGGTACATTATTTTCTTTCAGGTGACAGCAATCTGAGGGATTTCAGATTGGCCTGAGGAGTTTGAGTGCTCACACAACCTTGCTTTACACTTGGTTGTTTACTCAAAAAGAAAAACAAACAAAAAAAACTTACTGCTTATCTTTTGCCATATGTTTTAGATATAGGGTTGTTCTATACCATGAAAACTTGGTTCAGGACGTTTTAAGGTGATGTAAGCTTTCTCCTAACAATGTGAAGAGAGAGTCTGGTCATCAGAATAATACAGTTTAAAAAAACCAACCAACAAACAGATGTTTTACTACCACAAATCTATTTAAGAGGAGAAAGGAGGTAATCCAAGCAGGTTCAACCCCACTAGTCTGGTCTCTGTCAATATGCTGGACTGCCTTGTAGCAAAGGCAAAGTAAAAAGCAGGAAATAATGGAAAACTTATAAAACATGCCTGCAGTCAGTTTATAGCACACTCACTGCTTTTCTTTAATTTATTTTCAGATTTAAATTTCTTTTAAAAGCTGAGGCAAATAGATCTACCCAGACTCTGGAAAAGTTACTGATGTGTTTGTTGCCTCTCCTGCTTTCTGCCATTGTATTTAATGGAGCACAATCCACTTAACAGCAGCCTTTTGTTAGGAAAAATGAAGAGCCAAGCCCAGCTCTGCTTGCCTGAAAATTATTCAGACTCTAAGTGATATGTATGTATCATCCAAAACAAAAGCCCTCCAAAATTAAGGAAGTTTCCTCTTCTGAATTAGCAGTTGTCCATTGCAATTTTTTTGGTTATCCATACTGCCTAGCATTTTTAAAGTTAAGATATTTCAAGTAAAGCAAGTGTTCCTTTGGGAAAAAAAGATTTATAAGAACTGGAGAGCAGCTCTGTGGAGGTACATTCATTTCAGCGAAAGACAATATTTTCCAGGAACTACAGGTCTCAAGGCTTATATTTGTATTTAAAACAAAGGAGAAAGGAGACTGATACCAGAACAGGAAATGACTCTTTGATTTGGTACTCCTGGGATATGAGGAGTATTTTGAGAGTCTCCTCCAAAAGGGACAAATTAAGTCTCGGTGAATGCAGCTGCTTTGCAGGTCTGTCAATTGTCATGGAGGCTTTCCATGTCCCTGCTGCAGCTGGGGGGCTCATTCTGCAAGTGAATCTCAGCTGGCCTGCCTCTCTCCATAGCTGAGAGCTCATGGGCAGCCTTGAAGCATGTGTGTCAGAATCTGTATTATTACTGCTGTGTCCACAAATGCCAGAGGAGAAGGCTTTTGGCTGGAGCAGCCTATAGTCGTGTACAGCTTAGCATGATACCTTGTTGAACAGGAATGAGCTCAAGATGTGCAGAAGCATCCCTGACACTTGAATTTGTTCTTTCTGAAAAACACAGGGAAAAATCTGTCACTAAGACTGTGCCAGATCCTTTTTCCAGGCATTTATGAATGACTCCAGTTGATCATAATCCTTCACTTATTTATAGCTGCTTTTCAAAAACTTTATGCTGCTTTTATCTGAGCTTGCTTTTAGCTGTACAACCCTTAAACACCAGTCTTTATGAGAACCAAGAGCAAACTTTTTTCTAGGCAGAATGGTGATATTCAGACCTGTTAGAGTTAACAGTGAAAGAAAAATATTTCCTCTGTGCGGATTTCTTACAAACCTGATGAAATTGATCTGTCTTGAAATTTGGATGTAAATTGCTGAGTCTGCTCTAATATACAAGTTACTGTTCTTCTGTTTCCCTGTTGATACTCCTTCTGGGAGTGTAGTGCTCCCTTTGTCGTGCCTGCTTAGTGTTGCCTGCAGCTGCACCTTCAGAAAAAGCATACAATTACATAACAAGCAACATTCATATCAGTGAAATAAGCAGTGTGTTTTTAAAAGGGTCTTTCCTGTCAAAGGCCTGGAGAAATTAAAAAATGCTCATTTGGTGTGATAACATGGTGGGTCAGGAAAGTCAGAAGACTGTTTTAAACTTGAATCTCCTGTAATCCTTATTACTCAAACAATTTCTCTGTCCCAAATGAGATTTTGCCTGCTTCACATTTCTTTTAAGCAGTGATCTCTTTGCTGAGAGATCAGGTAGATTTCTGGAAATCTGAAATGGTATTGCATAGCTATGGAGGTAGTGCTTTGCTTCACTAAAGTTGCAGAATGCAGGGGTAAGGTTTAGAGTAATGTCACACAGTGCAAAGTGTTCACATAGGAATTATTTATTTTGAACACTTCTAAGTGTTTGATTGGAACTTAAACACAGTGAGCACTACTTTAGGGGATGCAGTAAGTTATATCCATGATAGTTTTCTGGAAAACTGTAATTTACCAAAAGAAAGATGGAGATAAAAATCATACTTTTATTTTAAAAATGTTAAAACTGTCAATATCAGTGAAATTACTTATCTGTACCTAGTCAGTGTCTGATGTTCTGTAATATTTCTTTAGGGGAACTGGGAATAGACCCCTGCTAATCCTTTGCAGTAAGCTCTGCTTCTATCTCATTTTGTTGCTCTGAAGTGATTGTGGCTCATTGCTTTCCCAGTCTGCTGTGATCTGCCAGGAAGACTTGTAAAATGGAAATATCACGAATGGAGTTTCTAGTGAAATTTACCCAAATCATAAATAACTTTTCAGCAAAATTGTAATCACAGATGTGAAGGAAAGAGTGTTGAAAGGAGAGAAAGAAAATGGGGGAGAAAAACTATTCTTATCTATTGAGATGCTTGTAGTATTAGGAAATACGTGGTGTAAGGAAGTATGAGATACAATGTTAAGGCACTGCTCAGGTTGGAGATGTGTTAATTTTTAACACTTTATATTTTCCCTCCCATTTCTTTTCCTGCTTGGTGAGAGAGAGAGATGGGGTAATGATACTGTCTTTCTGAAATTTTGAAGCCAACCAAGGTTCTCTCTGCTTTGCTGTGCTGACAAAGAAACCTTGAACCCTTCTCAATGCACTTATATAATCTGGAAAATTTTGTTTCATGTAGAGCAGATGCTATGAAATGGAGGATGCAAGTGGAAGGACTTCATAGTTTCAGGGGAGTTGGTCTTAAAAGCAAGCTTATAACTTGAATAGTGATGTGTTTTTGAGGTTAGATTCTGGTCTGAGAAGTACCAGGGGCAGCACTGTGTCTGTAAAAAATGGGAATTACTTATGTGAAAAAGAATAATACTGCAGGCCTATTGAGAGAGAAAAAA
Source organism: Polioptila caerulea (assembly GCA_013397295.1). Lineage (NCBI taxonomy): Eukaryota > Metazoa > Chordata > Aves > Passeriformes > Certhiidae > Polioptila > Polioptila caerulea. The sequence continues at coordinate 287,425 of VYXF01005523.1, read as the reverse complement.
ATGGTGGAAAACCCCCACTTTTTCCTTAGATAGGAACTGCTTATAGGGATTAGAAACACTGAATTCTGGATACACACATGCAGAAAAATGCTTCTGGTCATGTGATGTTTATGCCACAAGGCACTTGCATCCAGGAAGGCCAAATTCAAGATTGACTCACTGTTAACACACCATTTATTTTAGATAGGAGAAAATACAGATATATGACTTAGGGAGAGGAGGTGAGCTTTGACTTAGGATTGCCAGGCTTTTGTAACTCATTGATACTGACCACAGAAAGGGTTTGGGGCATATGTGAAGTTAACTGACTGATGAACAGACAGAAAATTTTGCATTACACTTAATATACTGCATCTTAAGTAATTTGTGTATCAACTTACTGTATTATATTTTCATTATCAACAGTGTTTGTTTGATCTGGTAGAAATTATTACTATTTCATTCTGGAAAATGACATTTGATCTCGAGGCTCTAATTTTTTTATTGTAAAACTTCATTATTCTTAACATTTAGGGCCACCTGCTTCTTATGACAATATTCTTCTTGCCAGACCACAAGGAGACAGAGCTGCCAAATGGAAGGGAGTAGTCATCTCCATTGCAAAGTCAATAGTCTCTAATGTTTCTAACTCTACAGTGGTAACTCTTTCACCCTCTAATAAATAAAAGTGCATTGGTGGGTGACTGAACAAGGTAGAATTACTTGTGGCAAGATCAAAGCAATATGGCTTTAAGGGAGTCTGAGGTTTATTTGACTTCAGTATGCTTCTCTTCTTTCTACTAATACTGAGAGGAGAAAAATCCCTCAGTTTACTTAAGAATAAAATATTCAGTGTCCTACATAGCAACTTCAGAATATTTCCCTAGTGCTTTACTTGGTGCTCCTCTGCAGCCCAGGAGATGTTGGTATTTCTCCTGGGGTGTTCGTGTTAGTACTAAGATAACGTACTGAAGAGAGTTGAGCTCTGTTCTCTGCATGATTGAATGGAGACATTTAAATTCTGCTCAGCTAGGGAGGTAGGACCAGGTGTCTCCATGATCAGAAGGAGCAGATTTTGCAGAATGTGTTGATGTGGATGAAGAGATCTGCAAAGTAGTGTCTTAACTGCTGAGACTCATGGAGGAGATCCATGAGAAGTTTTGTGTGCTCTCAATCCTAGAGTTGTATCCTCATTGTGTACCCAAAAGTGAGCACCAGATTGCATCCTGAGAGTCAGCAAGGGCAAGCCACTTACCAGCAAAAGAAAGAGAGTGGTTAAAGAGAAGAGAACTCACTGTGAGTTTCCAGGTTAATCTGATTGCTTCTGTCATGGGGTTGGGGCAGGAGGTGCTGCTCTTATGCCATGGTACGAGGTGATGTGTTGCTTGTGAAGCCCAGTTCCTCTTGAGCTCTGGACTGGTGCTTTGCATTTTGACTGCCCTTTTGAAGAGGTGCTGCCCTTAATAAAAGGGGAGAATGCCTGGCAGCAGTGTAGGAAATGTGGTGGAAGTTACTAAAGGAATTACTAAAGAGTAAGCAGTGTCCCGTGTCTTCTGCTGACCTGTCTAGCACTTCCTGTGACCTCAGGTTTCTGCATTACTAATTTTCTGTTTATTTTGTAAAAGAAGAGAAGGAGGGCTTCACTACAGATTAAAGCCTTGTTTATTGTTCATGATCAGGTTTTTAGCCTATGTAAGTTCTTGCTTTATTAAGGGGAAGATGAAGAAGAGAATAGATGGAGACCTTCCATTAGATTTTGGTTTTCACATCAGTACCTGCTGCCTTTTACCTTTTCATTTAAATTCTTTATTTCAGTCACCCAGGTAGAAAACTTGATTGTAGTCTTACCATAAGGTCTCACTACTTAATCATGAATTTAATTATAGTTTATATTTTTAGGTAAGGCAAGTTCTGCATGGTTGAGATAATTGCAATAGTATTGCCCACAGTGATGAATTATTTCTTCTACTCTGAATCACGTGTCAAACCAGTGTGACAGGTTTTAATAACAATGTCCTGTTAATAGAAATTTTTGTAACAATGAAGGATCCTTTTGGAACATTGACATAAGATTAATGGGCTGGTGTTGCACACTGAATGTGGTACATTTCATTGAACTGAACAGCACCAGTAATTGAAGTAGACTTGAGTTTTTCCTTGTCCTTGGAAGTCCTTTACTTTCAGGCAATGCTGAGATTTATAACTGCAGAGGAGGAATATTTGATGATGGGGGGACAATTTAGGTTCTTTATGAAAAGTTTGACTAACTCAGTATTGAGAAGAGCAGTATGTCTGGTTTTTCATTCCTTCCATTGCTCTGAGATTTGTTTGGTTATTTACATAATGTGTACTTACTTTGAGGGGCTTCAGTTTCAGTTTGTATGGTCATAAACATGAATATTAGTTAATATAGAGGGCACGCATCAGCTGCTGTGTGGCAGCAAAGGTATGAATTTGTGAAGTGTCACTTCCTACACAGTGGCTGATGTGCATATGTCTTTGTCTTTTTTCTCTAGAACATGGTAATAAATTTTGGCAGAAGAGAATTGTTGCAGCAAAGCACAGAATCTTGTTTTCTGTTCAGTTAAATATATTTTGCTAGTGGCACTTAATAAGTAGAGTTAATATAATTTGTACCAACACTGGGAAAACACATAATTTTGTTTAAAATTAATCTTACTTCATAATAAAAATCTCTGTGTGTGCTTGAAGATGTTAACATGCAGTAAGAAATCCTTCTTCAGGTTGCTAAATGCTTTCTTTGACTTTGTCCTTGTTTTATTCCGTTGTTTCATGTTTCTTATGTATCTCTTTGATGTAGATGTAACAGTGAGAGTCTGCACAAGATGCCCGAGCACTGGCTAAGATGTGTGTTAGAAGAAATCAAATCTTGTGATCCTTCTTCCACACTGTGTGCAACCAGACGGAGTGCAGGAATTCCATTCTACATACAGGTACCAGCTAATGTCTCTGCCTCTGATGTAAATGTATTCTCCAGAAAGGGCATTTTAAAAAAAGGAAATTATTTGTTTCTTTTTCCCACTTCAACCCCTTTTGATCAAACAGTTGTTTGTATTTTTTAGACAGACTTTGATTCTCTTTGTGCGACCAAGAAACTGTTTGTAATTGAACCATGTTGGGCACCTCAATTCTATTGATTCTTGAGACTTTTGGCCTGTGGTAGATTTCAATGGCATTTCTAAAGACTGTGTTTAGGCTTTGTGTTACAACAGTAATAATTCTGGCAAATTCCTAGATTAATTCACAGATTAAGTAAGGCTTTATTAACCATGCAACTATGTCCTACTTCAGTGCGAAGCAGGGAGGTGGTAAAATATGAGCAGACCTTCACAGAATTGTAAAATGGTGGCCTATTAAATACTGCAAAGAATTTGGAAAGGCCACTCAGCAGCAATAAAGCACAAGTAATAATGTCACATGAACTGGCATTGTTGACTGGCATTCTCAAGTGAAGGAGCAGCTTACTGAAGACTTGTATCTGTGAATGTGGGGCCATGCTCCCGCATTCTTCCCACTCCCTGTGTTACCTTCAGCTCCATTAATCTCAGCCTCTTTGGCTTCTGGCAAGTTTGGAGCTGATGGCTGGTGGCAGTGTTTTGTCTCTGCTTGAAGTGTCACCTCTTGCTGAGTGCCCCACATTAGTATGCAGCAGCTCACCTCCATCCTTGTGGGGTCAGTCACTGCAGAATTGGTTTTGCAGATTACACTGCACTCTTACTTTCATTTTTACACTTATTTTCATTCCTTTGTTCCTTAAAGCAGCCATGTTTGCTTTTCCCTAAATTAACCTCCATGATCTTGATTTTCAACCAGTTTTCTAAGACAAGAGTCCAAGAGTAACTATATGACTATACGATTTGTAACTTTCTCCACTCTCTGAAGTACAGTCTCAAGCACATTCCAAGGATCTGAGGGACTGCTGGGAGCAAGTTCTCCTTGCCAGAATAATTCATCTTGCTTGTTTTCCACTCTGAGTTTGCCCAGAGAAGGTTGAGGCAGCTGGCTTCTGTCTGACCTCTTAATGTCAGTCACAGCCTGCTCCTGGCTTTGCTAGATGTGTGTGCAAGGCAGCAGAGATCAGAAGCAGGGCACTGGTTTTAGAGACATTTTTCCTGTTCTGTTTCAGCAGTTAAATATCTTTCTCCCTTCTAAGAGTAAGTTGTCTTCAGAAGGAATCTGGTGATTTCATGTTTTCTGGTTTCCCCATTCACACCACACAGTTTGAATGTGGTGGACATTATCTAGTTTTAATACTGACAATGTGGAGACAAAAAAGCATGTTCAAATCAGTTTTTTATGTAAAAGTTAGGTTACTGTAAGGACTAGGTGGAGCCAGTGATATCCCACGTGTGTAGTCTGCAGTTGGCCTACTGACTCCAGAGGGCAAAGCTTGCACTGTGCCACAGCTCTGTGGATAAACAGGTCAGAGGCTTCTTTTTTGACAGCTCTGGAAGAGGACAAAGTCTAAAGTCTAAAGTCTAGTCAGTTAACAGTAAAGTTTGAAATGAACATAGGGATTAGTCTGAAATAAACTATTTTCAGATTATAATTTTATAGTAAAGAGAGGCAGTTGTGTTCTTTGGCAGTAGTTTTGAATGTGCCCTGACTCAGGAAAATGAATTGAACCTTCAATGCCATGTGACATTTAGATAATAAAAATACAAGCTGTAATATGTATCCTAACAGTAGTAAAAAGAAGGTTATTTTATTAATGCAGTGTGGTCTCTTTGCTGTTTGCATCCTGGGATGTTTTCTTGTTTAACTAAAGCACATCTGTTTTAATGAGAAAATGTAATTATTAAGGTTATAACCATACCTCTTTAAAATAGGAATGTTATTACTGAACGGTGCAAAGGTGCAGCTCCAGTTAGTGGGTGGAAAAATACGATTTTCAGCTTTAACATTATAAAATTTTAGTCTTCAGGTCATTCTATCTTTTATACTTCATGAACACCTTCTTTTTCCCCACTTACCCTCTCTGTTTCTCCTATCATTAAAGATACTGATTGGCAGAAACTACTCCTGAGTTTCTGCCTAAACTCTGTAATTAATTTGTTTCTTACTGATGCTGAACAGATTCTAGGCCCCAAAGCACAAATGGATAACAATCTTTTTATTGGTAATAAATGATTTATGATTATCCATTTGTACTAACTTGGAAAAATTCAACAAAAGCTACAAGATAAAGAGAGAAAGACTGTTCTAAATTCAGTCTTGAATTTTAGAGAACTAATTTAGAGTATTTAGAGTAGAACTATTTAGAGTATTTATATTATATAGAGTAATCAGCTGGATGTCCTGTCCACTGAAATACTGTTTGGAGATGGATGCATCTCTTTTCTTTTTTCAAAAATGTGCTGCTTGTTTTATCCCATGTTGCAAACCAGAATTTATTATTTGGCCAGCCCTTGTCATCTCAAAGAGGTGTTATTACCTAAAAAAAAAAAATCCATACTGGGAAATGTAGGTATGTACAGTACAGCAGATACTTTTGCTGTCCAAAATGCTGTGATTTTTTTACTGAGAAGCTTTAAACAACTCTGAGTTGAAACTGAAACTTCATTCTTTGCAAATTTTTCTTAGTCATTCTGAATAGTCAGAAGCTAGGCTGTGGTATGGTAAATGCAGGAATGAGAGCAGAACTGGTAATACAGAAAAGTGGCTAGAAACACCTGATTTTTTTTATTTTTCCTCCTTTCTGTAGGCTTTGTTGGCATCAGAACCAAAGAAGAGCAAAACAGATTTGCTGAAAATGACAATGAAAGAATTGCTATCTCTGGCTGCACCTTTGAATGAATCTCAAAGTGTAATTCCACAGGTAAAATTCAGCCTCTGGTCAAAAGGCAAATGTCAAGAGTGTGTTTATGCTTTTTCAAACAGTTAAGGAAAGTATGTGTTTTTAGTGATATTAAACAGAGGATATTCTGTTCTTACTATCTGTTGCTAGATTTTAAAATGTGTTTGCATGTGCAGAGGTTACAGTTACAGTAAAACATACTAAAAAATAGATTGAGCATAACTCCATTGGATTTTTTCTAGTACAGCAAATGAAGTCATATATGAGCAATTTACTGCCTAGAGTATATTTCTAAACAGATAAGTAACTTCCTTTTTACATGTTTGCAAATGAACAAGCAGGCTTTGCTTACATTTAAAGTAAATAAATGAATCACAGTAAAACACTACATGAAAACTAACTTTAGTCATACTTAATAACTTCTAAAACTTAAGTACATACATTTGGAATACTAAAAAACTTATTTTAGAGGCAAGACCTCTATCTTCAAAATGTTATCCTTTTTGTCTGTATTTAAATGGAAGCCATAATTTGTTCACAATACACAGGAGCCTGTCCTAATGACTCTGACAGATTTTCTGCTGGTATAAATTCCTGTAGCCTTGTCAAAGTCTGTGAAACTAGGTGTATTACCACCTTCCCTTACAGAGGGTAGAGAAATACCAGAAAAGGCTCCACATGGTAAAACGAACCTGGCTGTCAGTTTTAGCTTAATATTGCCCTCCTGTGAGTTGTAGTTTATTTTTTCTCACAGTATCTACAGCGTGTCAAGAATGTTGGGAAAGATGGTTCTGAACTTCAAAAGTTATTTTTACAGCCATGATAAGCTAAGGATAAAAGAATGTTGGCCTTCTCTTGCAATGCCTGGACTATAATTGTTAGAGGAATATATTTTTAAGCTGTAACTTATTAACAGTGTTTACTGCAGCACTATTTTAATCCGGTTTTAAGCAGCAGTATTTCTTGTATTTAATATGGAAATACAGCACTGTAAATGTGTATATAGATTGTTTTTGCTTTGCATGTTCTCTGTTGTAATTACATGAACTAAATTTAAGATATTTACTAATGGATATATTACATTTTTCATATATTTCTTCTCCCACCACAGGTTCATGCTTTAAATATCCTCCGGGCGCTGTATAGGGATACACGTTTAGGGGAAAACATCATGCCTTATGTTGCAGATGGAATAAAAGCATCTGTTCTAGGGTTTATGTCACCAATCTGGGCAGTAAGTTAATTCTTAATTTTGCTTCTCTAGTTTAACAGGATACAGAGTGGTCCTGTTCAGTGAAGCTTTGGTCATGTTTATAAATGGCACTACCACAATTTCTGGAATGTAACATTTTAAGGTACAGTAAAAAATAATGTAGACCTGCAAAAAAGTCATAATTTTGGTCTTTTTTTTTTTTTTGTTTTTATTTTTCATAATACGAAGTGCCGATATCCACAAGAAGTAGGGACAAAGAATTCCTTAAAGGTTTAAATCTCTCTGGCTGTTAAATTTTGAGCCAGTGCACTTAGCTGGTGAGAAGTGTATCTGCATTCATTCTGACTGCTACTTTGCTCTTGAGTTAAAGATCCCATATGGCATATTCAGGTAGAACACTTCATGATCTGCTGTGCATAAGGGTGAATGCTTTGGACCACTAAAAATCTGGATGTATTCCTTATAATAAAGATAGACATCTCCAAAGAATGTGAACTTTCCAGTAGTACCATCTTCACTGGAAGGATGCTCGGAATTAATAGTTTCCGTGTGCTGACCTGTAGCATGCTTTTCACTCAGCTGTTATTCTTTCTGACTGTATGTTAATGGCTGTATTTAAAAAAAATAAAAGCGTACATTTGAAAGGGATTTTTAAAGCATCGTTCTTATTTTTTTCTTTTAGGTACGAAATTCATCTACGCTTCTTTTTAGTGCTCTGATTACAAGAATTTTTGGAGTTAAAAGAGGGAAAGACGAAAATTCCAAAAAAAACAGGTACACTTCGTGTCAGTTGTAAGTTTGCAAAACATGACCTTAGCCAACAGCAATTTGAAAATGTTGCTTGCTTTATGGACGTAGTTGAATCACGATGTTACAAGAGCATCTGGCTGTGCTTAAACCGTGCTGCCAAAATGTAAGTGGTAGGGCCAAAAATACCTGCTGTTATACATAGAGTTAGTTTGTTCTCATGTGCAATTTCACAGGAGTGGAGTGTTGCTGAGAGGTTTTGTTACCAGTGGCTCTCCCAGAAGCCAGGGGCTCTCATGGTCACAAAACAGACCTGCTGCTCTTGAGAGCAAAGAGAAGAAGAGCTGTGGTTACATGTGTTCCCTTCCTTCTAGAGCAGGTCTGGAGTTAATTTCACCCCTACTAATTTGAGATTTTCCTCGTTATTCCTTCTGCTCTAGAGCACTGTCATGTCTCTTTCCTCCAAGCACTAAAAATTTCATCTAGCAGAGCCATTTCTCTTCTGAGGGATCCTGCCCTTGGATTCTGTAGTCTCGCTTCAAATCCCTTACTGTTTCACTTTATGTAGAACCTGTTCTCCTCTGACTCCTAAAACTCCCCAGTCCTGAGCATTCCAGTTTCTTTGCACCCTCCAGTTACTGCACAAGGACCCCCATGTTTTCTTTGGCCTGTTCCTTTAGCTTTTTCAGCAAATGAAGCATATCCATGCCCTGTGCTCTGTAACTGAGGTTTCTGCTCTTGGAGGGATGTGAAAATAACCCTGGATGTTGAATAAACTCATTAAAAAATATTCCTGGGAAGGCCCATGGGGCCATAGAGTGGTCATAGTATGGATATTATGGTAACCATTTCAGAAATTCCTAATGGATTTTCATGTCACAGGCAAGGCATGCAGTTTCTGAAAGAAGGCAATTGTTACAATTTACCTTCAGAAATTCCACCCTTTTTATAGTGGTTCCTTACTGTTGATCCATGTAACTAATAAAATTTTCATGCGTATTTTGAAAAACTAAATGTCTTGGGATGATACTGGTCTGTCATCTTTTAGATGCCACATAGGGGTCATTTTAGCTGTGTGAAATAATTGATTTCAGGTGTCACTTGACAAACTTAGTTACTGTGCATGTAAGAACATGAGGAGGAAATACAGGTGGGAAACTGGAGGGAGATTTCCCTTAGAAAATAACTCCTTCCCCAAAACAGTTTGACATGTTAGCTGCTCTACAGCATGAAATTACTCTTGTTTTGTCACATACCCAAGTCACTTCTTAATTCACTCCTGTAACCCTCCTGAAGCCCAAGCAGAGCAATAAAAAGTGCTTTTCATTTCTTTCCTTCCTACTCTGTTTTTATAACAGCATTTAAAGTTGCTTTTTTTTCTTTAATTTTTATATTGAGCACTTACTGAAAGAGAGACAACCTGCATTTTTAAACTTGTATCTTTGAGAAAAACTTGTCACTAACTTCTGCAGTGGGGAGGCAAACTGACTTCTCAAATGCATGCAACGTGATAATATGTGGAATCTGAGATTTCTGTTTGTGAAGCTGCAGAAAGTAATGCATTTGAGCATCTGTTGGGGATGGGAGATGCCAGAACAAAGGAAAGGAATCTTTGTGGTAGCTGAATTAAATTTATTAATGACACTGTTAATTTTGATGTAACTGGCCCTATTGACTTGCTTCTCAGAAACTCCTGTTTACAGTAATTTCTCTATAGTAATTTTAACCAAAAGATGTTAAAGCTGGGCTGATTTTCTTTTCTTCATCTGTTGGTTTAGCAGTTGTGCATTAAACATTGCATGTAATCACTTCTGCTGTTTTCCATGTGTGCTTGTCAACACTGTGACCCAGAGGTTAGGAAGACACTTTTATGACAGGTCAATGAGATACAGGAGGTGTGAAAACAGGCAGAGGTGTGATTTGTAGCCCCTGTCTCTGCAGGAGAACCCCACAGGTGGGTAGAAGGTGGGTTGTGTTTCAAGAGAGAGGTCTGTGTTTCTGTGGTTTGGCACCACGAGGTGTCACCATTGCTGCACAGCTCCCTGCAGCCTCATCCCTGCGTGCAGCTGTGCTTGGGCACTTCTCTTTGGGAGCTTTAGGCTCAAGGAGTTTTTTGCTGGAACAGAATTCATATTTTAAAACCAAGTAATTTTTTCCCCACTTCCAAAGCACTGAGATTTTAGCAACTTGAATCTATAGGAGCTTTGGTGAAAGTCACCTGGATTTAAACTGCTTTTCTGTTGCCTTGACGATGGCTTGTGTACATTAAGGGACAGTCTGTCCAGAGACCAGCTCTCCCATTAGGACCTTGGCTTGGTTTCCAGTTTACCTGATTTTAGATTAGGAGGTTAAATCTGTCACTTTTATGTCAGCAGGATGTTTGGTTATTACTGGGCTATTTTGGGCATCTCTCTAAAAAAGGATGGTATTTCTGACTGATTTCTCAAGAAGAGTTCCTATGATACTGACAGAATTGGGCTGGTTTGTGTAGACTTTGTGAAGGATGCTTTGCTGGAACATAAAGTATTGATAAGATTTTACTGTGGATGAAAAAGAGGATGAGTAGGGAAATGAATATGTGAAAAATAACGACTGTGTGCAGTCTTGCAAGTAGAGAGAAAGGAGTTGTGTGAAGGCTGTTTACTGTGGTCCATGCAACTATACATGTTGAGCTTTCCCTTCTAGTTAAAGATAAAGAGGATAATGTTAGAATCCTTCTCTGGCTTTTCTCTTTCTGAGAAAGACTCTATCAAAACTTCTAACGCTGCTGCAAGTGTGTGTGATAGTGTCTGTATATAGGTGTATGTGTTTGTATTTGGCTAAATGGTGTACTGAATTTCAGAGAATTTGCATTTGCAAAATAGCCCAGCTAGCACTTACTTGTAGAGGGTTTAGTTTAGAATTTATATACTTGATTTGACAATACAATTTTCTTAAATGCTATGATAATATAAAGTCTACAAGACTTGGAATGAAATTCTAGCCACATATATTCCAAGTACTGAGGAAGGTTGGAAAGAAGTCTGCATTGTGCCTGTTGATATTTGGTTGCAGAAAGTGTGTTCTGCACAGATACTTCATGGTGTGCTTTAGAGAAAATCCCCCCCTTCTCTGGGCCCTTCACAGCACAGGTGTTGATGCTGGTGCTGTCAGTCCCTTCATATTTGCTGTGTCTGCATCCTGGCTTGCCTGGCTAAGGTGGGACCAGCTGCGAGCTGTTCCCCAGCCCCACTGCTGCTCAGCACTTGAACTGAGTCCTGGGATCTGCCCTCCACCCAGGCAGTGACTCAGGAGAGGGTCCCAGCTTCCAGGCACATCCTCCCTCTGGCTGCTCTGGCATCATGGAATGATGGAAGAGAGCTGAAAGAGTAACTTGTTCCAACACCCCTGCCGTGGAAAGGGACATCTTCCACTAGACCAGACTGCTCAAAGCTGTATCCAACCTGGCCTTGAATAGGGACAGGGCATCCATAAATCCTCTGGGAAACCTGTTCCAGTGCTTCACAGTGAAGAATTTCTTCCTAATATCTGATCTAATTTAAAGCCATGTGTCAATTTAAAGCCATCTCTCTGGTCCTATCCCATAGCCTTATAAAAAGTTCTTCTGCTGCTCTCTTGGAGGCCTCACCCTGAGGCGCCCACTGAAGACCTGAGTACTGGGCACTTCTAAAGAATTTGGAGGGTAGTGTGTGCTTCATAGTTCTGTTTCTTTCATGGTAATTTCTTCTTTGTCTTAGTGTTGCTGCAGATTGCAAAATATCTAAAGTAGATTTTTGCTGTAGTTGATTGTAGGTTACAGTGTCACATAAAAAATTAGAATGTCTTGATATGAAGCTATATATATTATGATAGTTAATGCAGATCTGAAAATGAAAATGAAAGTCAGAGTCATTTACGTATACAGTTAACTGAAATTAATTTTGAAATGTAATTAAATTTCTCGTCTTAGAGGAATTACCTTCTGTCCAAAGGAGTTACAATAATAATAGTGTACTTTCATATATATGTGTATATGTCAGATACCTTTTTGGTCTGTAGTACAATGCTAATTAAAACTGTTACTGCTTGTTAGTGAGCAAGACACTTGTCATCAGACATTTGATGAGATTCTTCTTATCAAATTCCTGGTCTTTCAGGCTTTTTTTTTTTTTTAATTCCCCCCTCCCCTCCATCCCAAAGGATAAGCATGATCAGGAATTGCCTTTGAGGCAGTTTGCCGTTTGACTTAGAACAAGCTTTGGTCTTTGTGGTAATAAAAAAGGATCATCCTTGTTTATCTGAAAATGAAATTTTTTTATTTGGAATACAAATGTTGCAGAGTCTTTAGGAAGAGTGACCAATGGCCTCAGGTATTGGCTGGGATTCAAAGAAAGAGTGGGAAGTGGGAAGAATTCCCTCTGTTTCTCACCTTGGTGGAGGAAGGAAAAGCTTCAACACTTTAATTAAAAACCAGGGTTTTAAACAAGGCTGAAATGGTGCTGTGCAACCTGATGATTTTTACGTTTCATAACTGGTGTATATGTGTATATATTTGCATTTTGGGAGGAGGGAAGCTTCTGTGTATTTGTGTAGTGAAGTGTAGTGAAGGGATCATGCATATGCAGGAAAATACTTAGTTGTCAACTCCGATTTTCTGTGGAGTTAATACTCCTGCTGCCTGGAATTTGAGTATGAATACTGCCATGCTTTCAGTGTTGGTTTGGATCTATTTCAAAAGAAAGAAAACTTTTCTTTCCATCTACATAATACCTTGTCTTTATTTTAATTTATAACTGTCAATAGATATTAATGACTTCAGACTCTGGAAAGGGGAAACTTATCTTTTTAATGACAATAAGATGAAAACTATGTAGATGTTAACAGGTTATGAAGATGCCTTGCTGGCTGTGAGGCAGTCAACGTGCATGACAGCCCTCTGCTTTCTTTGGTTTTATTGCAAGTTGAGTGTTGAGCACTTCTCAGTAAGTCGTTGCTTGCACTCTTGAAGGTCACTGAACAAAATCAAATTAACTTCTAAAAACACTGAAGTTGGCCTATTTTTCTTCTAAATTATATGCCTTTCCTTTAGCATTAAGGTTTTTAAGACCATAAAGAATCACATTTAACGCTGTGAAAAGTTAGAGGAAAACACTAGAAAGTGAATGTTCTCATGCAAACCTCTCTTTTCATAACATTATCCCTAAAATAAATAAATTTAATATTATTTTCCTTTTCTCTAAGTGCCTTTGGAGTTGTAGCTTCAAACACATAGATTACATTGTGAGTACATGATTCCTGTTACATATTCCACTCCTGGCAGGCTAACACTTCCAGAATTTCTAACTTAACACCTGGAAAGTCTGTCTGACATCGAGGGTGTTTTGTCAATCTTAACAGCAAGCTTATTAGACATTTTCAGTGGATCAAACTAAGCTCTGTAGGACTTCTGGGATGGGTCAGTGTTGCCCACAGAGGAGTGGCCTGTCCTGTTTTGGGGTAAGCCAGATTAAACATCAGTGGTGCTAACATGGTCAGGCTGTCAGGCACATCAGTGTGGTAAAATGGGATGGTAGCTCTTAGGTGAGTTCCCTGGAGGGGATGCTCACAGTGACTCTGGCCCTTGAGTGCTCAGTGCCGACCTGGAGAGCACCAGGGGCAGAATTCCTGTGTGCCAGCTGAGGCACAGCTCCATGCCAGGGGATGGTGACCACTGCCATGGCTCCAGGAATGCTGAGCCTCGTGTGCCAGCTCCAGCAGGGATGTGCACACACAGCTCGGTTCACAAAACCAACCTCGCTGAGCTCTCTACTCTGGGACTGCATGCTCTGCATGGATTGGGATTGCTTTATCTTGGATCTTGGTAGTGATTCCCTAGGGGGTTTTCTCTGGCAGCATTGGCCTCTTGCAGCTCTTCAGTTGAAATACGTGTCAGTGACAGTGAGGTTCCATGAGGTGACTGAGCTGTTTAAATGCCTCTGGTGCTTTTCCTCTGGCTCCTTCTGTGTCACCTTTTGCAGCCTGTTCCCTCCATGCCACCTCAGTTGTTCTGGTGAATGCTTTCAAAGTAGTTATTAAGGATTTGTTGCAGTACATTGCCTTGAGAGGGGGTTGTTCTTGTTAAGAAAAAAAATCCCTTGCTCTTCTGTGTACCAAAAATAGGCCACATTTATTTTGTTCAACTTTGTTTTTAATACTCTGGCTTTCTTTTTTTTTATTGACTTTGACAGATTTAGAAGAATTAATCTTAGAACTGTCTCAAGAAAACATGCAGAAGTTCAGGCTGACTCAGATAATTGGTACAGCTTTTGCTGATTAATAGTTCAATAACAATATACTTGTTTAAACATTATTTTGAACAGGTTCCCTAAGTGCCTTTATAACAAGAATAATGATGATAAGGTGCTATTAACTTGTAAGTTGAAGGTAAAAATTATGGAATTTTTGTGCAGAAACAGAAATAAATTGAAAACAAGCTCCTAAACAAATCTGTTTCTCTCTGTTATTGTTTTAATTACTGTTTGTTTTGGTGGTCTAAACTAAAACTCTAAAATACCCTATAGCAGAAAATAGGGGCTTTTCTTCTCAAGGCTGAGAGTGCTCTCTGTCTGTATGATTTCTGCTGATTTTAGGAACAGTGTGTGTCTTTCTCTTTTTGATAAAACACCTAAAAACTACAGAACCATTTTAACTTTAAGATTTGGAAAATCAATAACCCACATAAATCCCAGTCACATTTCTGGGCCTTAAGAGACACTTAAATCATTGGTGTGTAAATGTGTAGCTCTGCTCTTCTGAACTAGGACTATCTTCATAACATCCTGTCTTAAGTCAGCACCAGAAAATAGACAGGGGAACATGGTCAAATGACCTGAATGGAAGTTTACCCAAAGTGAAACATCCTAAAAACATACATGCTGGCCCAAGGTAACTCCAGTTCATTTGTTTTAAATAAATTTGGGGCATGATGGTAATGTTTGTTTCTACCAAGTGAATAAAATGCATTCCATGAAATGAAAATTAATGTAAACTAGCCACACGAGTAGGTAATTTAGTTTCTGCTGCAGTGATAAAAGTTTTCATTAGTATGAATAGAGGTAATTATTCTATTTTGATCCATGCATATTATACATATCCTTTATTCATTAACTTCTCTATGCTAAGTAAAAAGCAGCTACTCCTCACAGAGTACTCCCAGAGGGAAAGTGTGGATTATTGGAGCTGAAATTTACAATGCCAAATACATGGTAAGAGACTAAAGGTAAGAGTGTTATAGGCAGTGGTTAAACAGAATTCTTGGAGACTTTTTAGATACATCTATATATATGCATATCTCTTAGTTGTATTTGTTTGTTTACATACTTTTGTACTCATATGCACAGTTCAGTGTCCTAAAAAAAGTTTGTTAAAAGTAATTATATGTAAAATAATGATTTTAAACTCAGATTTAGATATAGTTTTATACACAGGCATATATCTAAAGGTACAGGTCTATGTGTATCCAAGTTGAGCTGTGATTAATGTGTTGATATAAGTGCCAGGTTGTATCTGTGGTGTTGGGTTTAAGTGGTGGTCCTCTGTTTTTATTCTGAGCCCTGTATGCATACTTCTCTGTCTAGCATCACAGCAAAAGTGCTCTTCACAAGTTACTTTATTGAACTGTGTTGCATAATTATTCCTCTTAAGTCACACTTTTCCTGATGTGTTTGTTCTATGCAGGTGCTCTTTCCATACCTGGTCACACAAAGAGTGTAATAAATAGCAAAACAAGAGGTATAAAGAAACTTGTGCTTTAGAGATCAAAGCACAGCAGACCATGCAGTCCTTTGGAAATCTTGGCTAGCTCTCTTGTAAATAAAAGTGCCCCTAAAGCACAAGGTATTTAATTACCCTATTTATACTGGTTTTGATTGGCAGTTCAGTTATTAACCTCATAAAAACACATCAACGTAAACCAGTACAAATGTTTATTCTAACACTTCTATCTGAAGAAAAATGAAAACAAAGATATAGTGGCATTTTTTTATTTCCTTTTAAGTATTTATATTAGGTCTGTGTAGCATAAAAGACTGTTTTTTCAAGTCAGTGAATTTAAACCATTTAGCTTACTGTTCTGGGATTTAAGTGTTTTCTAATTACTAACAAAACAAATGTTAGATTTATTGAAGGTACACAGTCACTACATCTTTATTAAAGGTCCAAACCCCACATCTTTATGATGATGCTTCTTTCCTCTTCATAGTGTTTTCCATTTCATGTGGGGTGAAAATGAAATCTGAATTGTTTTTTGTAACTGATTTGATGAAAAAAAGTTGTGCCTTTTTGTCACAGAAGAGGTATCCTGTATCACGTTAGGTCTAGAAAAACAAGTATGCAATTATCTTCTGTAACCTTGCTCTTGGGCTTATTAGCCAATGCGTTACACGAGTTGGGTTTTTTTACAGTTGTTTTTTCCAGGCTTCATTGTGGCCTCCCACAAAATTACATGGCCATTTTGCCTTCTATGGAAGCACTAAAATTCTCTTCTGCGTGTGAAATGTTTTATTGAGAGCAGTTTGTCATGAGTCCTGAGGCAGTATGTGCTTTCAGGAATTTAACTCTTAGGTATATTCTTTAAAACAAAATTATCTGAGGTAAATTAAAATTTGTATATAATCTCTGTTTCTAAAGGAACTTGCCTGCTGCTATTGTCTTTGTCTCTTACTCTAGTAAGAATAGTGATGGTTCTCTAGTGGTCATCCAGAGGGACTGATAATCAGTAGCCTTCTTAAATATATACTACCTCTGAAATAAAATTTTAAGTGATTATTTTTATTTCTACATCAAGCTAGTATTTTAAATACGGCCGTACAATGTGGCAAAAATAATAGTTTGTGCTGAATTAAAGACTAAATTACTAAATAAAAACTGTTAAATCTGAAGAATTTTGTTCTGAGCAGGATCTGTTGTTTACTGTACTTGCAGTGCCTTATGATGGCCAGCAAATCAGGAAGACAAGAAAAACATTGGTCTTTTTAAAAAGACAATGTTAAAACTGTGGTGGCAGTGGGAAGTAGCTAAGTGGAACCATACAAATTGTAGAGGGATCTCTTTGTCCTGTTTCCTTGACTCCCATTGAGAGTATGACTGCTAGCAACACTACATAGGTCAGTGGTGTCTTTGGATGAGTTAAAACCTCCAAAGTTTCAAGGACATTTCGTAACTGTTCTGAGTAACAGGGCTTCATTCCCCTTGCCCAGTTTAAAACTTCCAAGCTGTGATTTGTGACCATTGGTCCTTTCTGTACCCCCTGCAAGAAGATAATTAGCTCTCTAGTCTTTGGTTCCTGCAAGTGGTTGTAGGTTGTTGTTAGATCTGCCCTGGACCTCCTCTTTGTCAAACAGAGCAAACCTGGCTCCTTCAGCCTCTCCTTACAGGGCATGTGCTGCAGGCCATGCCCATCTGAGCAGCTGTTTGCTGGACCCCCTCTTGTGTGTTCTAATCTCTTCTGAACTTGGCAAAGCAGAACGTGATGGAGCATTCCACGTGCAGCCTCACTGATCTGCTGCTGCGTTCGTTCTGGTGAACACAGCCCCATGTGTGCTTTGCCATGGGGGCAGTGAGGATGTGCCCTTGGCACACACCGACCTTGGCATCCACTGTAACCCATCTATTTTTTCCCTTTGGGCTGTTGGTTTCCCAGCCAGTTGGTTTTCAGTCTGTGCTGATGCTCAGGATTATTCATCCCAGGTGCAAAATCTGTAGTTTTATCAATCTTTCTCCTTACTACCACTTTTGAATCATTTCAGATGTTACATATTTGCTGTTCTGGTTGTATAATATTACGCTGTTTTGCTGTGTTCTAAACTACAAGATAAAATTACCCTTTAAGTCAAATATAGTAAATTCTTTGAATTTTGGTTCCCCTGTAGTTAGAACCTTTCTGTTTTGTGTACCTTTATTGCTGTTACTCGTTCTGTCATGGCATGTAGATAATTGTCATATAATTTAGTCCTATTAAAGGAGCAAAAAATTAATGTAATTATTAAAGCATGTCTGAAATTAGATTTGATCTTTACCATAATCTCAACATAAATCAATCTACCATACATTTTTTCCTTGGTGTTTTTTGTGTAGTTGAGGAAAAACCCATTTCCCATTTATTTTGAGTTTATGCTTCTGAAATCTTTGTTAGCAGGGAAATATGCTTCCTATATTTTGCGACAGCTTCTAACGTTAATAAGTGATAAGGGTCAGGGAAAGAACACAAATGCTAAAATGGGCAACTAAAACCTAGTCTAGACAGGTTAGCCTAGTTGAGTTGCATTGTGGGATTTTTTCATAATTCAGTGATGTCAGAAGAAGCAAATTTGTATAATGTATGTTGTCTATATAAATCTGTCATTTTAAATGACAGTTTTGCCAAAGTCTGTCCTGGTTTTCAAGTTCTTTCAGCAGCAGTTGTCCTTGCAGTGCCAGGAGTAAGTTGGATTCTGTTTCTGCATTACTGCTCTTTAGCATAAAGGATCATCTGACATGTGGTTACTGATTCCAATGTAAGGATTGGTATAACACAAGTAGATTTTATAGGAGACAATTAAAAATATTTCTGTAATTTCATCAAAACTATATTCTTGGTCCTGATCTAAGTGTGTCTTGTCTATATTTTTCTTATATTCCAGTTCTATTTTTTATTTTTAAATGTAGTGTTATTTTTCCCTGTCAAGTACCTGACCATGCATTTGTCAGCTGACATGAGATGTTAGCAATATTTGTGTTTCAAAAAGAACACCAGAGACCCTTGCTGCCCTCGGAAGATTGTCTCTAAATCTCACCTATGCTATACTCAAATATGAACATATTTGCTGCAAATGTTCTTTTACGTGTCAGTTACTAAAAACAGCCTACAAGGTTATAAAGCTTCGTTCTGAAAAATAAATGAGAGAACAGAAGCAGGTAATCTCTGACACATGTCACAGTAAAATGATATTTATGCCCCAGTGTCACAGCAGAATTTTAATTTCCTGGGGTATTCTCTTAAATGTACAGCACAATTTTAAAAAGAACACTGAAACATCCATGGTTTTATTCTTAAATGTATTTTTCAAATACAGTTAAATAATCCACCCACTTGTTATGTATAAAGGTGGAATATTTTGTTAGAAAGACATGGGT
The DNA here is from genome assembly GCA_013397295.1 of Polioptila caerulea. Lineage (NCBI taxonomy): Eukaryota > Metazoa > Chordata > Aves > Passeriformes > Certhiidae > Polioptila > Polioptila caerulea. The sequence continues at coordinate 268,538 of VYXF01005523.1, read as the reverse complement.
TAAATAAATGTAGATGTTAACTCTTGAGTTGTGCAGCATCAAGTTGCTACTGAGATAAACGCAGTTTGTAATCACTGGAGATGTCACAGTTTCAGCAGCATTTATGAATTCATTCTAGAAGTTTGATGTTGTTGGTATCTCCATAAGCAAAGGACATGAAAACTTTAAAGCACATGATTCTTGGCTTAATTTAAGCCACTCCAGGTTCTGCTCTGAAAAGTGATAAAGCCAAAGAACTGTTGCTAAATGAGTGGAAGAGCTGCTGACACTCAAAGAGTTTAATAAGGGCTTCTGGATTAGGTTATTTCAGAAAAAGTAAAACTGATTTTTGCATCTTTTCTGAAGAAGCATTATCAGCACTCTAAACTGTGTATCACACTTAAACCAGACTTTCCCTTGAAGTTTTATAGGCTTACAGTCTGCTTTGAATTTTCTTTTTTTTTTTCTTTTTTTTTACCCCTATCACTAGTGGGTATTTTGTAACTTAGCTGTGATTCAGTTGTTTTCCAAGTGCTTATTGCTAGCTGCTAAATTCTGTGCTTCCTATCATCACATGCCTTCAAAGTAACTTCTTGCCAATTGATGTGACTTCTGTATTCTGTGAAAGGTTTTTCTTCCCCTCCTTTTGCCTGCTCCAGCATCTATTTAAGAGGAAAAGTGTGATTCAAGGGCACATGGAGAATTGTTAGGAGTGGTGAGTGTCACTTGATTCCATATGACATGGTACAGAAGATACCTCTGTGTTACTGTTTCTTGTTAATGGAACATCTTTTCAGGTGGGGAGAACTGAATGAAAATGGCAAAGAAACTCATGTATGTCTCTCTACATAAACAGTCTTTGTATTCCTTCTGAGTGCTAAACCATGACAGCTGTGTCTAGCCATCAAAATGAAACCTTTTGTGAATGGGTTGTACTCTGTCATCTGGCTTTTGTGCAGAATTGCTTGCATGAAAAAACATTAATATTGTTAAACTGGAAACTCTCTGAGACATAAATATTGCATCTTCTTAAGTACTGCAGTATTCTGCATGTAAACAGCTCTTCAAATTATTTTTACAAGTGAATTTAGTAGGCTATGAGCACTTCCATTAGTTTCTTTCTTAGCCTTTCTACATTAAGAATCATTGTAATTACGTACTTGAGTGACATTTTACATTGGGGAAAGGGATTTTATTGTAAGCATCAGCCCATGGATAACTTTTCTGTTTCATTACTCTACTTCCTCTCTCAGTAGATAACCTTGCCCCAGTTCATTGTTTGGGTCTCAGTAATCCCATTTGAAATTCTGGATTGTGAAATTGTGCTTCTTTGAGTTACTAACAGGAAAAAAGAAAATACTGAGTCTGTGGCTGAACATACTGTTAAAGATGATCTCTGAAGCAGTATAAAAATAGTTTCAGCTGGGCATGGGGTAAACTAGTAATATCTTAAGGCTCTTCTCAGTTACCTCTCTTAAAAACACATTTTTGGGGGAGTAGATGTAGAATGTTGTGATCTGCTGAATGTTTGGTTTAAGAATTTAATTATGGTAGCTCTGTTGCCAAAAATCTGTGTTTGAACTATGTCAGTGACTAATGGGAAGGTAGTTATCTGTGTTTTTAATTTAAACCTATTGTTCCCTGTCAGATCTGTCGTAGACTAGGAAGAAAAAGTTTGTTTCATGAAGGCCGTTGGCAGTGGCTTTTGAGTTGTTTCAGTCCCCATTTACTTGGTACTTTCTTTTATAAAAATGTCAGGGATTTGTCTTGTTTTAAAGATATGGATAGCTTATTACTTGTGAAGCCTAACTCACATTTGTGTGTGTATGTACATGTATGAATCTATTTATATCACTTGCATGCATGGCATATATCTCAAAGTGCTAGTATTTGTTTTTCAAAGGAGTATGGTTTTTGGTGAAACAAACATAAAATATGTGGCTTGGTGTCGTGAATAGTTTTGATGAGCAGAACCGTGATACTTTTTTGTTGTTCCAGTCTCAGTTGCAGTAAACAAATAGTTGTGTGTACATGTTTCCAGGAGCAAAAGGCATGGTCAGCGTTACAAAATGAAACAACTAAATTCCTCTGTTCCATACTGTCTAGCTGTTTTGCTTCCTGCTTATTCCCAGTGGTGCATCTCCTTGCCTTGACATCCCCAAGTGGATTCACACTTAAATAAATGCTCTCTATTTTGAGGACACTTTTAAATTTTACAGCACTTCTGATAATGTGTAGTGTTTCTAGTTTCCCTTCTGAACTGGAGGCCCTGTAACAGTCTGCTCAGACAGTTGTGTCTCCTTTTTTCTGAAAATGCCTCTGGACATCTCTGCAGATACTGCCTGTCAGTGGTTTTGATTAGGCTGCCTTCTCCCATCAATAACCTCTGGAGCAGTAAAGAAAGTAGGAGGTTATGTAGGTTATGTAAGTTACCCACTTCAGTAGTTATAATTTTCTTTTCCTGTCAAAAAGATTTATGAAACCATGCTAATTGCAAAGAATTTTGAGTCTTTGTAAGGATATTCAGTTCCATTATTTAATATTGATTTAAATGTGGCTACTGAATTTTTAATGCATTAAAAATGGACCTGGTTAAAAGTACTTGTGAGGTGCTACTTGTAGGTAGTCCTCTCTTAAATCTCTAAGCAGTGGCCATCCGATCCATAGGAAACTTGACCCCAATCCTGCTTTTGCTTGTTGCACTCTGTAGCATAAGAGATGGAGATGTCACAGCATTTTTGGATAGAACTTTTTATTTTTAAATACTGAGTTCTTAATGTTTTACATAGAAAAATTCAGTAGGATGGGTTGTTTGACCTGGTAGATCTTAGGTTTTGTGCTGTCCCTGGCTTTGCATCTTCAGTTTGCTACATACTATATGTGCAGAAAAACTGGAGTGGTTTTGAGGACACTGTTAGAAAAATTTGCATGGGTGTCTTCTGCTTGAATAACCAGTTACTATCAATATTGATGTCTTTAAACTGTCCTCATTAGTGCTTCAATTTATATTAATTCACAGTTTTAATGCTTCCATGCAATTTTTTAATCCCAAGTCTTTTTTGTAGCTGTCACAGCTACTGCAGATTCCTTGCTTTTTGTTCTAGCAGTTCACTATATTGTATATATATTCACAGAATTTCTCTTACATGCCTTGGGAAAGTTTCCTGTCCCTCTTTGAACATTTGTTTCCACCTAACAGTCTGGTTTTGCCGTGTTTATTCTGTGGCCTGTGGCTAAGGCATGTTATGTTAGCTGAGTGCTGGAAGGAGCTGTGCTGATGTTTGCCATGTGCTCGTTACTTGTGCGTGATTTTTTTTCTGTCTGCTTATTTTTATGTGCATTCAGTTTTGCCATCTCATCGTGTTATTTTTCCAAACCTGGATCTGTCTGCTTATTGGAAGCTCTGCATTGGAGTCATGCTAACATGGAACATTTATCTTGGTTGATTTTGTGGCAAGCAAGCTCTGCAGTTGGCTTTGTTTTTCTAAATTGTGGCCTTTCATTTGTTTATTTTTAAAGGAAATCTTGTTTTACCTGCATACCATGTATGTCTAATTAGAGCTTCCCCACAGTAACATTCAAGTGGTTCTTACTTTGATGATGCTGAATGGTTTCATATAAACCATGAAGCCATCCTTTACCTGATCAAAAGATTGTAAAACAAATACAGAAGATTTCTACTTACATCTTTTTAGCTTGGATTGATTTACTGTTGCAGCTTTAGCTGTGCTGCCTTTCTGGCTCTGGCTGGTGATGAGTTCTTGAGGTGTTTGTACATTGCTCTGTGCTGAACATGGTTGCTCCATCTACAGAAGCAGAGATGTGGCCTGCAGTGTCACTGCTGCCATGTGCTGGAGGCAGCGCTGTGCAGAGAGGGCCAATGGAAGCTCAGACTCTTCTGCATTTTACAAATCTTCCATGAATTACTGTTCTGAGCTGCTTTTCTGTGTCAGCCAGCTAGGAGTATCTGTTAGTATGTGTCTATTAAGTATATTCTGTTAGGTATTATAGACATGAACCATGCTGGAGCAAGTGTCATCTTCTCTTGTCCAACCAGAATATCGTTAAAAGAGTGTCAGAATTTAAACTGTTGTATCTTTTTCTTTTTAGTGTAATTAAGGGGCTAAGATCTCTTTTTCCCAGAAAGGCCTGATCAGTTTAGGTGACAAAGTGCTAGTGAGCACACAGAGATACAGCTACTTAACTTGTGTAAACTACACTCTGTCACCATTTTTGTTAAAATATTACGCCTTATTTGAGATTTTGTGTTTGGTTCTTCAGCCTCTCCAGCTTCACTTTTGCATCAGAAATACAACAAATAAACTGATCTTTTGAGTGTAACTAATTACTGCAGAATGCTAATTATGACTCTTCTTCATTTATTTCTGCAGAATGACAGGAAGGGAATTTTTCTCTCGGTTTCCAAGCCTTTATCCTTTCCTTCTCAAGCAGTTAGAGGTTGTAACCAACACTTTGAACAGGTAAGATGATGTCTGAGAAAACTTTGAAATAGAAAGTGAAGTGAAAAGGTTAAACTGAGTTGTGTCACATAAACACCCTAGTGCCATTGCATACATCAGTGCTTCTTGAAATGATACAGTTCTAATGTTTTTGCAAAGGCTCTTTTCTTTTAACTTTGGCACATTGCATTAAGTGTCTGAAGATTGAACTCTTGTTGACTAATTAAGAGTTGCTGTGTTCTTAGGATCAGATGTTAGGAAGGAACTTTATATTTTTTAGGGAAACAGAACCCCGTTTTTTTAGTGTCTCATATTTAACAATGAGGCTTCCCAGCATGTTTAATTGATATGGGGTCATAGGCCTCAAGTAACACCACATGAACACTTTCCAGCCCGTGGCACACTGACTCTGGGGAAGGTCCTTGATCTTGTTTTAAAGACTCCACAAATGGTGGCTGAGAGCTACAATTTGATCAATGCAGATGATACCATTTGGGATGACGCTGTTACCTCCAGGTTCATGAACTTTTAAAGTAAACCAGTGCTGGCTTTGTTTTTTCTTAGAATGCAGTGATATAAACTGTGGAAACTGAGCAGCTGATTTATGGGCGAGGTTCAGCTGACTGTTTAATGGGCCTAAGGTGGACACTTGGAAGCAGGAGTTTCACCAGTCATTCCATGTTTTGCAGCCTCTGCTCTAAGAAAAGAGGTTTTGTATGTTTTGCACTGCAGTCCACTCTACCTGATGTTATAAAAGGCCATAAAAGGCAAATTTTGGGAAGGTTTTCAATTGAAAAAGATTGAAGATTACTGTCTGAAATGTTAGTCTTGAATACTTTTCAATGTGGAGTAAGACTTGTATCTTACTATTAATCATAAAACAAAAACTATTGATTTTAACTTGGTTTTCTGATTGTTTTTACTATATGAATAGTAGACTGTTGGTGGCAATGGCAAGAACTCTGCTTTAGTAAAACATGTTATTTATTAAATACACTTTTTCTTTCAAACTGATAAAAGTACTTTTTAAAACCACCTTCTTGTAACTCACCTCTGTTCGCTTTCCCAGTTCATAGAGAAACATTATCTGTGCAGGGTTTTAATATTATTTCAAAATGAAGGCAATTCACCACATTTAGGAGCAAAGGAGGCTTGGAATAATGTGGGAAAGTGAGTGTCTTCATTAGAGGGGTGCCCTGCAGAAGGACTGGATGCCAAATGTGATCCCAGCAGGGTCTGCACTCCCGTGTAATGATCAGCCTAGGATAACTCCTGGAACCAGAGATGCAGAAGGCTATTTTGTGGGGAAGAGGCTCAAGACTAGCATGAAGGAGGGTGCTTTTTTTCACCAAATGTTTCTTACACCTTTTTATTTAGTGAAGCTGAGGAGTTGAAAATCCATCCAAGCCTGTTTCTTTTGCTTTTAATCCTGGGAAGACTGTATCCATCTCCAATGGATGGCTCTCACTCAGCGCTCAGCACAGCACCTTTCATCCCCTTTGTTATAAGGTAAGGTGATTTTGTAGTGGTTTCTTATGTGATGGGAGTTCTTTCTTAAATCTTTGGATTTTTTTTTAATAAAATGCCTTTTTAAGCTTCTCTTCGGTTTTAGTCCTTAAAGGAAAAATTGGTATTCATTGGTTGGACTTTCCTATATTATTCATACTTGTTTTGGATAATTAAAAAGAATATTGACTTATGCAAGTCATTGTAAGACTTGTTGCAGATCTTCATGTGCAAATGGTGTATGGCATCACTGCTGCCGCTGAGAGGGTAGATTAAAACTGATGAGCTTGACAGATTTTAGCAGTGCAAGACTTACTGTACAAACTTCTGATGGGTTTTTTTTCAGTTCTGCAGAATGATTGTTTGCAACACATAAACATAACGTCTAATATACAGATTTGCAGGTGTGTGTATGTGTCTCTTTGCATATCCATCCATGAACCTACATGGCTAGAAAAAGATACAGATCTGTCCTTTCTCTAACATGTTTCTAAGATGACTTTTCAAATATTTATACAGTGTAACTTACTTTATATGGTGGTTACAAGAAGATGTTCAGCCGGTATTTTGCTACTCTGTACATCTGTCTCGGTGTTTGGGATTGGGAGCCTCATAAGGGAACCAGGGCTGTGATGGGTAGGGAGAAATGAGCATTGCCAGTATTTGAGAGGAAGCCTTGCTATCTATGTGAAAGCTTCAGTGCAGTAGGGTGAGAAACTTCTGTGCTTGATCTTGCTCATCTAGAGGTGGAACATGACAAAGTTGTTATCCTAAGATCTTTCAGTGTTTTTTAAAATACTGTTTATGCTAGAAAATAGCATCTCTGTCTGCTTCTTTTTCACAGCAGATGTGATGCATCTCTTGCCCTTTGTGATGTTTTATGACTTTTCAAGAATAAATACTAATTACCATTTTTTATGAAAGGAAAAAATCTGTAGTTGGAGTTTTTAAATATACTGTATTAAACAATGAAATGTTTGGCTTTCTGTCATATCTGAATCTTAAATGCTTTTTGGGGAAATGTTTAAAAGTATTTGTTACATCAATAATTGGCTCTGTTTTCATGCCTTTATTAATGCACTGGAGAATGCTTGTTTGTTGGTTTTTTTTTTAATGTAATATGTTTCAGAATCATTTTGGTTATTGCTAGTAGAGTAACTTTTGATAAGCTTTTGGCTACAGCTTTTTAGTTTTGTCTTTGTTCCTGTTATGACCTCTACTTTTTGCAAGGTACATCCACCAGTAAAATAACTTTTCATGCTTAGCTAGCTTATTATCTTGAGGTTATTTAAATTCATTCAGAAGATATGGGGGAAGACCCTCAATAAAGTCTTTCAACTAAAAACCTGGAATATTTAAGAGACCTGTACTGCTGGACCTATCTTCCTTTAAATATATTCCTAAAGGGGCATGATGTGGCAGATAAAGATGATGTTTTCTGCGTTTCCTTTCCATTGTTTTTGGCAGTAAATGCTGTGGATGCAGCTGTAAAACTAGCCCAAAATTCCTACATATTTGTGACAAAAAGCTGTAGGTGGGTGTACAGACATGCGTTTGCTGTCTCGTTACTTAGCAAAGTATGGAAATTTTTATGGTTGCCAAGGGACAATATCTGCAGAGGTAAATGTATTTATGATATAGCTCAGTGTGTTGTTACTGGCTGTATTTCTGTCTTCAGTTCTTATACCTTTTTCTTTAAATGCTATGACTGTTTTCTTTTCATTCCAACTGCATTTGTTGGAATATGCAGGGATGATTTATCTTGGAAAAACAAATATGTTGCTCTTTTCCCTTCTATTTCCCTTTCTATTTTTCGTTAGGCAGTAGCAAATGAACAAAACCGAAATTGTTTCCTATTCATTTGGTTGTTCCTCAGAAGGTGGTAATGAAGATTGTTGTGAAGTAACCAATTAGAGAGGATCAAAGGAAGGTCTGGTGCCAAAGGCCCTGTGCACCATATCATTAAATTGTGTATATAAACTGTTTCTTTGAACTGCAGTGTTGTGTTCTATAGCATCTGCATGTACATATAATTACATGGTATTCCAATGCAGTTATAACATGTAATTGCCATGCCATGCCTTACCATGAGATTTTTGTTTACGATGGTGTTCCAGTGTCTGGGAAGGATACAGACACACAGTGAGGAGCGAGGGAAGGTGAATGTGACCCAAAACTGGGCTTTATACCCCTGCCAGGGCTGAGCCCACGGTGAGGTGACACTCACTTGTACTGAGAAGATGAGCAGAATATTGTGTTTGCAAGCAAATAAGCAGTTCTGTGAACAAATCTGGGTTGAGCAGAAAGAATTCGAGTTGGGCTTTTGAAGAGTTTCACTTAAGCTGGAGTGGAATTTTCCATCTAGTGGGAGTAGAGCTGTGGTTGCTCTGACCGTGCCGCGATGAATTGCACAATATGAGCAGGATTAAATGCTGCAAGGACAAATCTCAATCTCTGTGCACATAGTTGTTACTCCCTGTTGAACTAGGGCATTTGATTACCTATCTGCAGTTCTATTAAGCTGTTTTTCCCCCTGCAGATGTTTTATTTGGAAGGGAACACTTTGATTCACAACTTATTACCTCACTTCTCCTTTTTTTTTTCTTTTAAAGAGCTAGATAGGTCTGTTTTAATGGTTACTTTCTAAGATGAAAGAATGTACAGCATGTTTTTGATTAACAAGGGAGGTAATCGGGAGGTAGTGTTTTAAGTATGAAACAAAAACATAACCTCCCTTTTGCCTCCCTCTCCCTTTTTCAAAGACCTGTAATCTCTTCAGAATGATCTAGAATTGAGTTACCTTATGTCCTCTCGTACCATGGCATTGACAGAGTGTTTGTTTAGTGTTAAATGTTCTGGGCTGAATGCTCTGAAGGAGTAAAATGGATATTGCTTTATTAACTTGAATACTTTTCCACTAATTGAAGTCTAGCTCCAATTAAGAGTGTGGCTTCTTAATCTTTTAGAAAGTTTTTTTAAAATTAGCTTTAAAATGTCAAGCAATATAAGGTTTTAAAACGTTGTTGGATGTATGTACCTTGGCTTCTGCTTGACAAAACTTAATTCTTCATGAAATTTCCTCTTTAAAACTTCAGCAAACAGACAGATTTCAAGGCACTGCTGCTTCTAGGTGTACTGTGTTGCAAGAAATGTGACCATCTTTCCATGAGACTAACAGAATTATGAAATAGACCCTGTTTTCTTCGGCAGAATTTTGTAATCCCTAATGCTTCTTCGTGCAAAATGGAGGAGCTAAATTCCCAAGTGTCCTGATGCTGTTTCCAGTCAGGGACCAGGATGGGTGGCAGTGGGAAGCACTTTCCAGCTGTCCTCTTTCCCCTTCTACCCCACCACTCTGGACCGATAGGGTTTGGGTTCTGCCCTTGAGAGCTCGTCGTTGATGAAGGATAATCACTGTGACTGGTAGGTAATGATAGACACTGAGATACCAGGAAAACAAATCTGTGTGTGATGAGGAAAAACTTTCTGCGGGATGGAACATTGTCATTTTTTAATTAAAAAAATGAATAAAACCTCTAGCCATTCCTAACAGAGTGTTTAGGGAAGGAGAGAGAATATTCTTATAATCTGTGAGTTGTGGAAATAGATTGATCCAGGTTTATTTTAGCTTCCTAGCAAGCAGAGCAGCTGACCATGAATTCTGAGGCTCTGTGAGTTTCAGTTGTGTCTTACTATTTCATAAATATGAGAGAGCTAACTTGTTAAGGAAAAGGACTCAGATGTAGCAGTATTAATACTGCAGAAGGTAGTGTGAATTTAAATTTTCACCAATCAGTAATGTTACTCACATGTAGGTTGCTCATTCGAGGAAGCTTTGTTGACTTGTACCCCTTCTTGTGATTGTGTTTAATTGTGTTTAATTATGTTAAATTATATCCAGTCTGTTAGGGAGCTGGTTCTGTTCCACTGTAGCCCTGTGACAAATTCTGTATGGGCTTCATGGGAATGGGATGGAATAATAAAGAAACAAAATTCAAATATAAAATCAAAAGTTTCTGTGAGACTTTGCGATAAGTTCAAAATTTTAGATTTAATAACAGCACATGAAACAGGCAATTGGTGATGTTCTAGTAAGCAAATATCCCCCTCAAATTGTTTGAGAAGATCTTGTAGGAAATAATTAATGTATATATATTTTTGAAGCTGAAAATGCTGTTTATGTAAGTTTAAATGCAGATTCGCTGGTGTTTGTTTTGTTTCACACATGTACACTTACATGTGTGGGTTTAGTATATCATCCTGTATCTGAATTGCCATCTGATTTTCTGTAGTATCTTTTGCTGAGTGGCCAAACAAGGCAGCTGACTGTGCTAAGTGTACTTCCTCTGCCTTTCTCCACTCTTTCCTGTATTTCAGTGTGGCATGGCAGCACTAGGAGAAATAATATTAAAACTTCCCTGGTTTGAACTGTCATTTCTGTTAAGACTGGGAATCTTACCAGGGGTCTGATAAGGAAAGAGATTTTGTGGGAATGTCTTTCCATGTTAGATTAAAAGAACTACATGGGTTTGATGCAGCCTTGTTGTATTAAAATAGCTGCTTTTGATTACAGTTGTTTATGTAAGCATCTCCCTGGGTTCCCTTATAAATTGCTCATCTTCTTAGTGTTTGGTCTCTGTTGTTTTAAATTTGTTTTGGGGTTTCTTTTAGTTCTTAATGTTTGTTTAGTGTAACTATTCAGCATTATAACTGTCTGCAAATACTACATTATTTGGAATCCTGTGAGACTGGGAGCAGGCTCTGACTCACTGGAATGCCCTGTCTTCCCTGAGGAAGCTCATGGGGCTGACCAGTCATTGCAAGATGAAGACAGATATCCTTTTTATTTTGGGCAAGGTTCCCAAAACATGGGCTGGCCTAGACAGTTGGAAAAAAGAGACAATGTGCACCCCTAAAGCATACATTTTCTTTTGGATTATTTATTATATTATAAGTCTCTTGCTTGACATCTAAAGTGGAAATTTTGCATAGCTGGGGGAGAAGGAGGAAAGGACAGGAATCCATTTCCCCACTGAGCTTATCAATAACGAATTGGGATTGTCTTGGAAGTCTCCCATTTCTACTTAGTCTATTCTATGTGCAATCCTGATTGCATAGTTATTGATACTGATCTGTAAAATAAAACTATTTATGGGTCACTGTAAATATTTATTAATAAGAAAGGTTTCAGTCTTTTTCATCCTTTCAGCAATTTTAAATTACAAATTGTAAACAGGCTGTAATTTTTTCGAATTTGATTAAGTTCAAATTGTAGTGCTAAAGAAGAATGTAAAGGGCTTGATTGGCAGGAGGCTGCTCAAGACTCTCTGATCTACTACAACTCTTTTATTCATCCTGTACATTCTTTACTGTATTCCTGTCTTTCCTCTGAAACTGTAGACAGATGTGTCATTTCCAAGTGGTGCTGATGGGAAATAACACAGCCCTTAGGTATTTGTTATTAATTTCTTTCTCCAGTTTCCACTGTGTTCATCAGTCATTGGCATATTATTGTCTGAAGCAGTTAAGGAAATAGGCACAAAGTGCAGGGAGCTGTCAGGTTCATGGGAAATACAGGGTGACATCTAGCAGAGAGGCATTCATGAGCACTGAGAGCAACTCTCTTTTTCCAGTGTTGCAGACTCCTGAGAGGAGCAGTGGCTGGGATCCTGGGTTAAAAATTTGATGTATACTTACTTGAAACATGATCCAGTAAAAAATATGATGGGGTGCTGAACTGTCAACATATAATTGGTGAAGTAATTTTACTGTTGATTTATGTACTTAAAATTAACCAGTAAGTACTCTGCTGGTCAAGATTAAAAAAAAAAATAACATTTAACATATTCTGGAAAAGTATTTGCAGGAAGGAACATGAAAATGGAGAGAAATAATACATTAACTATCCAGAGGATGATGAGGGAAACTAAGGATAATGATATTTTTAAAAGCCAATATTCTTTAAAAAGAACAGTCTGAGTTTCAGAAGAGTCAATACTGGGAAGGCTTTTTAGCAATGGGCCAGTTTTGATGGGATGGCTGAAAGGGAAGTATCTTTGAGAACCCAGATCCTTTGGATGTTTTCATGGGTCTGATGATAATTGTTTTTTAAATTGCACATATGCAGTTTTGCTTACAATCATCTGAAGCTTTGAAAAATCATCATAGGGTGCTGAGACTTGATTTTTTTCCATTCAAGTTTCCTTTCACAGAGTTCAAAATAATGATAAGAGTTGCTAAGACACAAAGTAGTCTCTGTTTTGTTTTTTTTCCCAGCTGTTTGGATAGTAAGTGGTGTATTTTAGTTTCTGTTACTCTGCAGTTGTGAAACATCATGGTAACGATTGACAGATTACCAGAGTAGAAATATGGTTGTGAATGAAATTGTCTTTTACATGATGTTGAGTTAAGAGCAGTTGTTTTTTTCTCTAAAGTGCTGTGAACCAAAATGGAGGCTCTATGCTCATGTAACTTCAATGATAGTTAAATAAACCTAGAGGCTTCCTACCTAGACAAACTCCGAGATTTCTGGATGGGAATTCAAGAACAAGTGCCATTTAAATTGTGTCAACATGTTCTGAAGGAAATCTCCATTTGACAAGAACATATTTCTGTTTCTCTGAAGTGTATACCCAGTATTAGTAATAGTTTTCATAGACTCAGATGTTAGAGATCCTAGGTGTTTTGGCTTGCTAAACCACAACAATTCAAGTTTCTGATGTTGATTCAGCTTGGTATCAGTTGGCCACTTGTTTACATTAACCTGGACCTTGGTGACAAGAAGAGAGAAATGTCTATAATTTTTCCTTAGAAAGCCCTTGGAAACATATGGAGAAACAGCTCCTGGCAGAGCTTGTGGACAGCTTTCACAAATAAAAGCCTGTGAAAGTATGTACTTTGCCTACATACTTTCTGCAGTATTTATGGCTACTCTGCTTCATTAAGTGCTTGTGTGGAAAATACTGCCCTTACAAAAACATAGGGTTTTATCTTAATTGCCCAAGTTGGAAGAATAAAATACTTAACACAGTGTATAAAGAGACTAGAAGTTTGGGCAACTGTTAACTTCACTTTTAAGGAAATAGATAAGAATTTAGAGGTTTAGTACTGCATAAATAACGTGAAATTAAATGTGGCTTGTTTCTGTCTATGGTTTTGTTCAAACATTTTCTGAGCTACATTTATGTGTTGATTATAGATCTAAAACCTCCAGTAAATTGTTGGTAGTTTTGTAATATTTTCCTAATCTTCAGGTAAATATTGAGAAGGTATATCAAGTCTCAGGTTTTACTGTTTGTTCTTTTTATCTTAATCTTAGATTAAAGAACAAAAATTATCCTCAGACCAATTACAATACAGGTTTCCACACAGAAATGAAAGTTTTTTTAAGTTGAAAACATTTTAAAATTAAAGTCTTTGGATACTTTAATTGCTAAGAAACATGAAAAAACAAAATGGAAAACGGTTGTGTTTGCTTTAAAAGAAAAACAGAAACCAGGGAAATCAATAAATGAACAAAAGAAGCTGTAGGTACATGTGTAGTAAATTATCATTAATAATGCAGGAAACTTTACTCTCCCAGTAACAAATAGCTACTGTCCTGCTGATTCATGTACAGTATAGAAGTCCAAGTTAATTGTGTGGAAGCATTAGTGTTTTTGATTCTATTTTTGATGTCACTTAGCTTGGAAGCCTGTCACACTGCATTTGAAGTTGCTAAAGGTATTCCTTTAGGAGATAATTTGAAGGGGGAAAAATGAACTAGTATATAATCATGAGGAATTCATACAATGCTCTTGAATCTTAATTACCAAATTCATTGTAATAGGAGCTGAATCTGTTGCCAAATGCTTTTCTCTCTGATTTTTGACCACCATCCATGTTTTCCCCTGCTCTAATTTCTTGGTTTTAATTCTTACTTTGGAACTGAATGACATAACTTGGTCTGTATAGCTGTGTCATGGAGGAAAGACAAATCTCCTTCTCATGCTATCTGTTGTGTCTATACAGACTCAGAAGACTTAGCAAATTGCTTTCTTAGAATGCATTTGTTAGGACCTTGTGGCACAACTAGCTCAAGGATTTATAGTGTACCATCTATGTGATTTTTGTTTATTTATATTTTTCAGTCACTTTTATCTTTTAAAAGCCCAGGTGGCTGTTAAAATGCTCTAACCTGCAGGCAGAGGTGGTTGGTTTGAATTGCAAGGCCTTTCCTGCCTTATGCTGCACTCTTCTCCCAAACTCCTTGTGATGGTGGTAGGGTACTTGGTTTGACTCAAGCTCAGAGGCCCCTTCTGCAGAGCATTCCCTGTTTCATTAATAAGCAAGGGCATTGTTAGCAATGCACAGATCATGGGACAGCAGCCAGTAAAACCTGGAAACAGACATTGCTCTGCTTGTTAGTCTTTCTAACAACTGTAGGAATTATTTAATACAATGAACATATTTTCAGCAACAGGTGTAATTTTTCCAATTAATTCTACTCATTTGTTTCTGTGACCTTTATCTTAAGGGTGATCCTTATTTGTGTTGTTAATTTGGGTAATATGAATTCTGTTGAGGGGGAAAAATAAGAAAAGGTGGAAAATAAGCACATAGGAAACACCTGCAGGTTTGTTTTTTCTTTTTTTCTTTTTTTTTTTTTTCCCCAAAGAAGCTTAAGATATTCTTATTTACAGCTAGTGTTCTGTTGTTTGTAGCCAGAGTAATAAATTAGGCACTTTGATGTGTGCAGAGGAGTATGGAATCTTTGTGCCTTATGAGAGTTGGTCATAAATCACAGCAGTTGGGAGGGTGGTTCAGGATCTAAGTGTTGGAGCTGGAACGGAGCAGTGGAAATGCATTGAATTGAATCCACGGTTACACGGAGCGAAACCTTCTCAGATTTATTGACTTTTTGTTCTTGATCATGGGCTGTTTCAAGTAAACATGTTTACATCCAGTTCCTCATGCACCTAGATAAACAGTACTGAGTTCAAGGTGAAATACTACAGTTGTTAATAGCCCTCAGGATTGAATAGAAGTATATCACATGAGGATTGTGCAAGTTTCATTCTTGTTGCTGCCTTGAAGTATAATAAAATTAGGTTGGCATCATGTATGTTTTCACATATGACAACATCTTAGACAATTCCTAGATTTTAAACTCTACTTATATCAAACCTGCATGTAAAGGTAGTGTCACATACTTGAAACACATCCCCCTTGACACCCCTAAGCACCTTTCAAGGCAAAGGAGATGAGGCAGTTTTCAATGTGGCTTTGCACACACATCCATGCTGTCCAAATGGATGCAAGACTCCAGTGCTCATATTTCCTGCAGAGAGGATGAGCCCACAGCAGATCTCAGTTGTGCTGTTGCCAGGTGAAGCTCTGAGTCAGGACAGTGAAGTGCAGTGTTTGGAGTCCTTTTCTGGCAGTGTCCCGACAAGGCAGCTGCCATCACATAAATGAGACTCATCTCAGGGATGGCAGCGTGCTGAACGACTGCAGGAGGAGTAACCTGGATAATTTCATAGCTTTAAAATGCTTCTTTGTTAAGCTGCTGGGTTTTACTGCAGATACAAACTAAGTTACTGTGATTTCCAAAATTGTGCAATAATATTTCTTGGTGCATTTTGTGAGATTGCTTCCCATAATGGTTGCTAAATTCAAGATAAAATAAATTTTTAACAATACAGGTAGTAGACTCAGTGTTAAAGTGTATGATTTAGAGCTTGGTATAACGATGAGCAAAAAATTGCTCAGTTTGGTTAGAATGTTGTTTTTCTGTTGCTCAGTTGTTTCATTTGCTTTCAGTCTTTCTGTCCCTTCTTGAGAATTGACCCTGTTTAGTTTTATTTACAGGTGGTAGGTTAACTGTAAGTGGGATCCAGTAAAAATCAAAACTCTCTGTTCTTGGGTGCTGCTAGAGGATGGAAAAACTAGTGCATGTTTTGACATTCTCCTGGCAAACTTCTTGCATGATTCAGGAACGAAGCCAAGTGCCTCCAAAACATGGGAGATGTACACCTAAGTGCCTTCAGGGTATGCAGAAGTTCAGGGATGGGTCACTAGTGGTGACTTGGCATGACATCTGGCATGTGCATGTGGAAGGAGGAGTATTTTTGAAATATAATCGGTGCTGTTTCTTGCTGGAGAATGGGGATTGGAAACAACTGATTTTCTTGGAGTGTTAGATTCAAAAATAAATATTATAAATAAATGAGAAGAAACAGTAGGAATCTTAACTCCTCTCAGATTTGGGAAACTATTTGTTGATGTGAAATACCTTCCATGTGTTCCCATACATGTTCCTATAAAGCAGATACTTTATTGGTCCTAAACTTTTGTGATGCTTTTGTTCCTTAGTACAGACTTCATGGGCTTGCTCTTCTCAGGGTCCCACTAAGGTGGGAGTCCCTGTGAGCACCCTGCACCCTGTGTGGCAGCCTGGAGTGTGGCAACTGTGCAGGAATGTGCAGCAGGTGTGTAGGACAGTGGCAGGCTGGTGGCTGGGTTGTCCTTTGGGCAGGTAGGAGCTGTGGGATTGCATTTCCCTCAAGCACAGAAAGTTGCAGAGCTGGGTCCTCAGCATCCTGGGGGAGTTCTCCACGACTGGGCACCTGTGTGGTTGCTCTGCAGGAGGACTTCAGGCAGCTGAGAAAATTTTGCCTGTAACATGGAACTAGATTCTTCTTTCTAAATATAGAGCAGTCACTTCTATTTTCATATTAAATTCAATAAAATAATAGAGTAGAACAAAATTTGGAATGTAAAATACTCTATCTCCATATATGTAGGTGCATGTGTTATAAGTCTTTGATGCTTTTACAAGACAAAAAAGTTAAAGACAGGTTATTTAAAAATGTGTAGTAATTAATTGCATTGTGTTTGAGGAAAAAACCCCTCTTGAAGCATGCAGTGTTGGAAAGTACCCTTGCACAAGTTAGAGGAAACCCTGGAATTTTACCCACTTTCCACTCCTCATGTGAAAACATGTCAGATTCCTTGGGATCTGTAAAAGGTCATAAACAAAATTAAGAAAACGTGGTTCAGCAGAGCTGGAAGAATGGTTGCAGACAATCACTTCTTAGCTTTCAGTTTACTGTGATGTAGAATTAAAATGTTTTTGTTTAATAAAAAACAGCCCAGAAGTTCTTTTAGGAATAGCCAAACTGAATTTCTTCTTGCACCTTGTCAAGACAGGATCGAAGCTTTTCCCTGTGGCAGGGCTTCTAATTGTGACTGTTCTACTTTAGCATCCTGTTGTGAAGGATGACCAGTCTGTGAAAAGGAAATATAAAGATGGTCTTTGTAAAAATCATAATAGTACATACAGCCTTATTTGCAAGAGTGAAAATTGCCTCAAAATCCTGTTGTTCCAGGGGTAGTTCCTTTCTCTAGTTCCTCTGAAGGAGATCTGTCTTTCAGGCATGCCATGGCACAGTATATCTATTTCATTTAAGACTATTTAGTTTCTTACTGTTCAAAACCCTATTAAATTGGTTGCTGGTTTAAGATGGAACCTGTTCTCTGCATTTTTTTCATGTGAACTAAAGTAAACGACTACTTTGAATATTGATTTAAATTTGCTACAGATACTTGAAAATTTAGAATACTTATTAATTGCTTTTAATTTTTAAATAAGTAGGCATGACACTGCAGGTTTTTTTGGGTTTCTTTTCAGCAGAGGTCAAAATCATTTTGGCAGGGGATAATCTCACTTACATGGGATTGTGTAAGCTGAAAAGCCACCAGGAAGCTATTCAGGAAAGGGATGAGAGTAATCAAGTAGGGAAGGCCATCTCTCGAGTCATCACAATCATCTGAGGGGTATCAGAGCATAACTTCAGGAGTGCTGCATTTTCCACCACCTAAGGCATTTGGCCTTTTATGTCGAAACCCTGTAGTAGCTTTCTCAGTTTTCTGGGGGGCTGAATTGTACCTGCACGACCAAAATTGACACATGCAAGAATTGCTGGCTTTGAAAGACTTAGCCTAACCTACTTAGCTGATTAAGGACTCTTACCCATGTCAATTCAGTATACATGCTACTGAAGTAGTATATGACTGGGTAATGTATTTTGTTAGCTCATTCTGTATGAATTTTCATAAATCTACAGCCCGTCAAAGCCTTAATAGCACTAAAAGATAAAAGATACTTTTTGGAATTTGCTTTATATAGAATCTTGCATCTTAGCACTTAATTTTAAATAAAAAGTATTTTTCTTTTAGATACAAATTATAAATAATGGAGAATTATTTTCCAATGTGTCTTTTATTTCCTGCTTTTAAATGTGTTCTAAAAACCAGTGGGACATTTGGCCCCAAATTTGGTAGACACTATGTTGTGTTCTCATGGAAACATCTGATTAACAACATGGAGATAACAGTTTAAGTCAAACCTATAATATATTCGAGTGTGATGGGTAAGTAACATAAACATCCAGAAAGATGCTACAGGACTTTATACTTACCTGTTTAATGGCACAATTGCATTATTTCCTTTTTATTTTTCCCTTTATATAAACACCAGAACTTGTGAATGAAAACAAATCCTCTGGCAGATCTCTAGTGTGACTTATCTTCCACTGCTGAGGAGACTGTATTGGGTCTGTGAGAAACATGTTCTCGTTTTCATGGCGCTGACCTTTGTCCTGCTGGAGGCAGCCCGGGGGTTGCTGGCTGCGCAGTGACGGCTGTCCCTCCCTTTTGCAGGTGTGGGCACTCCCCCGTGTACCGCTGCCGGGCCATGGCGGGCCGGGCCCTCGTTCCCTTCGTCGTGGCCAGCCAGGTTCTGCCCACGCTGCTGGCCCTGCTGCGGGGGCTCCCAGACTCCGCCGCTCCCGGCCTGCGACAGAACAGCGTGCACGGAACCCTGCTGCAAGTGAGCTCGGCAGCCTGGTTTGGCATTGCCTTCGTTTTGTTCTCTGAGGGGGGTTCTGTATTTTTTATTTTTTATTAAAAAAAAAAAATTGATCATACTTGGCAGCCAGATAACGTACCATGAGTTGTGCTTAACCTTTACATGTTGTCAAAACATACATGAAGACTGCTTTTGAGTTTATTCTGTCAGATGATAAATGTGGAATGCACATTTGAGCTGTCACTTGAAGGCAGTAAGCTGTAGTAAGTAGTAACATTTACATTTCATATAATGTTTCATCTCCAGAGATTAAAGTGCTTTAAGAGCAAATATCCCTATCTGAACGTATTTACAGAGAGATCTGTGTGACTTGTCCAAAATGACTGAGCAAATCTGAGGCAAAACTGAACTCCATGCACCAATAGCATTGTATATATATTCAGACTTGCTACTTACCCACTTATTTATTACTTCATTTGCTTTTCCTGCTATACCAACAGCTTCCTGTCAGTGTTGTGGTAAGCTTTATACTGCTGTGCAAGTTGTGGTAAGCTTTATCCTGTTGTATCCTGGAAACATTCTGGAGAACAGCTCACTTATCAGAAACGTCTTCATACTCCATATATCATTCCCCTGCTTTATGGCAGTCAGTTCACTGTGTTTCATTTTTAAGCTATCATGGTAATAAGTTACTGATTTTTATTGCCTGTTTTTCACAAGCAACTCTCCAACAAAGCCATATTGTACATGATCAGCTCTGTTGGTCTGTCTTAGCTGGCAAGCTTTCTAGGTACACATTCCCTCTGTAAGCTGTGTGCTGGGGTGTGTGTGGTTGTTGTGATTTAGTTTTTAATTGTCTCCTTTCCAGCATATAATTAATTCCCAATCAAGACTTTGAGGAAATCTAGGAAGTGAGTGAAGTCCCTCTAGGGCTGTTAATGTCAACTTTACCTCTAAAGGGTTTTGGGCAGTTGAATCTGGATTTGGATGATGGTTGGTCACAGTGAAGGGTTTTGCAGGGTATGGGATGGGCTCCTGCTCTGGAAAGCAGTCGATGCACCTGATACATGCAGGTGATTGGACCTGTGAGCTGCTGTCTCTGCGTGGGAAGGGGGAGGTTACCATCCTCAAATTAGGTGTGCAGCCCTGCTGTGCCACAGCTCCTGAAGTGTTAGGAAGAGGGGATTGTTCTAACAGTGAGAATGAAATACTTTCTCAATCCAAAATGATTATAACTATACTCATGAGGGTGTGGACTGGCAGTAGTGTATAGAGTTAATTACCTTCTTTTCAGTTACCTGGAAAAAAATGATAATATTGCAGGGTGGATGTGAAAGAGCCCAAAGTATGATCTAATTTTTAATTGAGTATTGCTAATGTGATCTTATGCATAAGTGTAGGGAGCTTTCCACACCTGTGGGAGATGTTCCCAGAGCTTTAACCTGATTTTTCATCAGTTTTGAGCCACTGCTAGGAGTTACTACTGCAATTTGTACTGCACAGGGAGAGACCAGTGCTGTCAGAGAATGATATTCTTCCAGAAAATGTCAGTTGTACTGTAACAGTTCAGTGGTTTGGTTTCTCACATTTCTCTTGGGCTTTGCTGTTCTCGCTTATGAATCGCTTATGAACTATCTGTTGCTAGTTTAAAAAAAGGAAACATTCAGAAGAAATACTGTAGGGTGGTAAAGATGTGCGAAAAGTGGAGGCAAGGCAGTGGTGTTTGTTGTAGTTCCAAATTACCAGTGCCAGATTGTTCAACTTGTAGTTAGATTGCACCTCCAGTAAGCAGTACAAAGAGGAAAGTACAGTGTTTTTAGAGGTTGCTGGATGCCTGGTTTCAGTTTTCTTTTTATCGGAGTTAATTGGGACTTGCAGATCTGCTGTAAGGCTTGTTGAAATGTAGAAAATTATATTATGGGGACTATTGGTTAAAGCACTGTTTCTCAGGCAGCGTACTTGAAGGGTTGGTGATCTGGCAGTGTTCAAAACTGTTTTCACTGCTTTTCCATGACACAGTGGAGGATTTATCATCCTCCTGGATATAAAACCAAAACAAAAATCTCTGCTAAAAAGAGCAAGGCTGTACAAAACTCAGTAAAATATACATTTTTCCAGCAATACAAGGCCAATATCTTATGAAAATGGAATTCAGTAATTTCATTTGTTCAGTCACATGAGAAGCCACTAAGTTTATTGCTTGAGTTT
The DNA here is from genome assembly GCA_013397295.1 of Polioptila caerulea. Classification (NCBI taxonomy): domain Eukaryota; kingdom Metazoa; phylum Chordata; class Aves; order Passeriformes; family Certhiidae; genus Polioptila; species Polioptila caerulea. The sequence goes on along the minus strand of VYXF01005523.1, from coordinate 247,535 downwards.
TTTATTTCAGTGTTCATATACTATCAAGTTCTGAAAAGGAAGGCTGGAATTATTCAGAAGTAGGTGGCAGTGCCAGATGTAGTAAATCGTGAAGGTATATTTCAGTTATGTTTCAGAGTTATATAATCATTTCATAAGTTGCAAGCCAAATTTTAATTTATAGAAAGATCATTCAAAAACAGTTCAGCATGTAGTGCTTGTCCAGACATGGCTTGTTTTTCAAAATGCTGAGATTGCCAAGAAGTGTTTTTTTTTGACAGTGGATGTAGATTGTGTTGTTTTTAACTTCAGACCTCTGCATTATGTGAAAACATGTCTTTTTCTCCATAGGGTTTTAGCTGTGGCTCCATTTACATAGGAATATGAATGTCCATGAGGATAAAAATAATGTTCTGCTTCACAAGTTTTACAGAATAATTCTTTTCAATAATGATCTAAGAGGGGTGCTGCTGTTCTGTAACACTTGGGAGAAGTGTGATATTCTTGAAGCATCATAAGCAACTGCACTGACTTGAGTAAGGCAACCAAGAAATCTTTCCATGTTTAATGTTTCCTTTATGAGTGCAGTTTCTGCTTTGCTCCATAATCCAAATTGGCATAAGCTGGGGGATGGCAATCAGGTTTCTAATTCACAGAAAAATGCAGAAATTTTTTACTAGCTTCCTTGAACAATGAAACATTTCTGTCTTGTTTTGTTTTAAGATCTAGGCTTTTTAGATGATCAACTGAAAGGAAGAGCTTGTCCAGAGCTTTATGTGGGACTTCTGGAAGAGTATCAAAATTTGACTAGGGAAGGCTTTATGTTTGTGACTCTCTCTGACTTTTGGCAGTTGCCAAGGAACTTAGAAATATTTGGGAAGTTTGTGAGGTTTCCTTATCAGAGGATCAAATGTTCTTTTGACCTTCTACCTCTTTGGGATTGGAATTTCTGCAGTATATATTCCATCTTTCCCAAAAAATTGAGAAATTCAGAATGAACTAGACAAGGCTACCTTTTACCTTCACATCCTCAATCAGTCATTCCTGGGCTGTGATTGAGTTCAGCAGAGCTCCTCTCCTTGTTCCCTCTGCTGCTTTTATTGGGGAGCTGTGCTCAGTGCTCTCTTGCAGGCCTCTGGGTTGCTTACAGGCTGCTGTGTTGGTCACCAGCCGCTGCCAGGGTGGTTGAAGCACCCGTGAGGAGCAGGGCCTGGTGACACAAGGCTCTTCCCAGCTGTCTGTAGAAGCCCTTGTCCCCTTGTTCTGCCTAGTTTGGCAGCTTGGAGCAGACACCCTCTGCAGTGTCACCCACACTTCAGTCCTTAGCTGTAAGCTCCCAGCTGGCTCATTATCCATCCCCAGGCAAAGCTCTGTGCATTCCAGTTCTTCTGCCACAGACAGATCACCCCCCATCTTCCCTACCTGTCCTTCCTAAAGAACCTGTGTCCCTCCACTGCATTACCCCAGACATGTCAGCTGTTGTATCTTGTCTCTGTGATCCCACCAAGGTCACAGACTGCATCTGCACACAGACCTTTTAATTCCTCTGATTCTTTAAACCCTTCCTTTGAGTGCTTCGATGTGAAGAAAAGTTACAGGGACCCTATAAAAATTTGTCCAGAAAACAAGGCAGCACCTGTAATTCATCTGGTTGTGGGTTATTTATGATGATTAAAAAACCCTCCCAAATGCATAAACTTTCAGATTGGTTTGCCAAGGAAAGCAGATGTTAGACTTCAGCTTTTGTTTTTATCTTGAGAGAATCAGTTAAGATGATTGATGCTGGATTTTGAAGCCTGTGTGATGTTCATAGATGGAGAATCCAGTTGTTTTTAAGTACAGTGGAATAGCAATAGTATGACTGGAGCTTTCAGTCACAGTTCTGCACTCATTAGTTTCCAGAAATCTTTTTCACATTTGTATACTGGAAAAATCTGTACTCCAGTGAGAGTGTATATACCCTTACATGCTATTCAGATCAAGAAGAATCCATTGGGCAGCTGCCATCAATCATGAGAGATGTAATTACTGTTAAGGTTTATTTGTTTTTCAAATGAATGGATCTGCACATCAATTGACTCATTATCTTCCGTTTTATCAGTTTGATCTTCACATTCACTTTGGCAAGCCTACAGTTACGTATTTTCAGAACACAGGGGATTAGGTCAATTAAAGTTATTAAAAGAGACATTGTGTTTTCATTAACTTGTCTCTGCCTTGTTCTGAAATGTTGAAGGTGCTGCCTTACTTTCTACATGCTGACAGCGTCTAGCTTGAGATTGGGATACAAACCAGTACAAAAAAGTTTGCTTCTCTTATTTGGCCATTCTTTTTGAAGTGCTTTTTGCATTCCCTTTGGCATTTTTTGGGCATGGATTAGGAGGAAGGAGGATTCAGTAACTTCTCCCTCATCACTTCCTGCTTTTAATGGAGGGAACAACATAACTTAGTCTGTGTGCCTCCATTTGCTGCCTCCACCAGGAGATGGATAGCACAGTCCAAGATAAAGCTTTTGACTGAAGTTCCTGGCTGCCATATCATTAAAGAGCAATTTCTATCTGGAATCTGCATTGGTCATGATGAGTATTTACGTTTTTGGTGGTACTTTGTACAAACAATCAAGTACCTACATAGAATAAAATTTTTTTTTTAAATCCTCTACTGGTCTGTCATGATCTTGCAGGGTAGATCCTTCCTGTTGTGACTGGTTTTGGTCACTGCTGTAACTCAAAAGTCACAGAAATTCTGCTTTCTCTGCTGTGGTCCCTAGGAACATTTATCCCTATCCCCATCTTCTCATCTGAGGCCTGGCTGGTAGCTTCTCTTGTTCTCACTGCCATCTTCCCACTTATCCCTGTTACTTTGTCACTCCTACTCATCTATCCTGAGATCTGTTCCCTGAGCATATGCCAATGTTTTGCGTTGCAAGAGAAAAGCTGTATTTCTTCTCTCTGGTGATCTGTTCTTAAAGACATACAAAATGTAACTGGCAGATGAAACAGAGAATTTGTTATCATTTGGTGCAGGGTTAAAACTTCATGAAGATAAAAATGGAAATTCACTTACTGTTGTTTTGAATGTCAGCAATCAGCAGTCATTTGCTCTTCACAAATTGTAATGCTTAATATTCAAACTTTCTCCAAACTTAATTTTTATCTGCAAAATTCTGTGATGTTAGAGCAGCCAGCTGGTTAAAAAAAGTTTTTGTGGGGCTGATTTTTCCTTGTTTGTTTGTTTTTTTTGATCACTAATTCAAACAGTTCTTCTCTTGCAAGGAATGTTGTTTTGAGATTTTGAACCTTTTTTGTTTAGTTTTTGAAACAAGCAACTCTTGCATCTCAAATCTAAAGAACAGAATGAGTCACATTGACTCAGTTGCATGTGACAGAAATTAGATTTATAGGAGATATTTGGCTTCATAACTTTTTACATTATTTAACATTCATTTTGAAAATTAAACTTCCTACTGTCTTTATTGGGTCAAGAAGTTGACAGTTACTTTTCAGGGAATAGCAGCATCTTCTAGAACTAGACGCATCTTTGAAAATTCTTTAAAATTAAAGAATCTAGAGCCCTCATATTAAAAAATAATAATATGATTAAAACTCTTGCATGGTTACATGGTGGGTTTTTCCGTACAGGACTTTTGTCATAGAATCATGGAATTGTTTGGGTTGGAAGATCAGGTTCCAACCCCTCTGCCCTGGGCAGGGACATCTTCTCCTACACCAGGTTGCACAGAGACCCATCTAGCCAGGCCCTGAACACTATGAAAGTCATGTACCATTTTTTTTATTGTTATTTATTTCTGGTGTTTATTGAATGCATCAAGGTTTGTGCAATGGTAGAACTTTAAATTATCTGTATCAACTCTTTGGATACGCTGATTGTTAAACCTTAATGGAGATGTGGAAGAAGTGATTTAAAGATGAAATAATTGATTTAAAGGATGGTTGAAGCCTTCATTAGAGCAGCAAGAAAACCAGGACAAGAACGCAACCTTATAACAGCCACACTGGGTCATGTAAAGATTTGTCTGAGTCGGGGTGCTCTCTCCAGCAGGGACTGCTAGGATATTTTGTCCTCCAGGCTAGGATAAAGAGTAGGACAGACAAAGCACCTGGAGCAACATCTGCATGTGCTGTCATAGCTTCCAGCACTTTTGAGCTGGAGATGTATGGATGTGACTTTTGGAAGCTAAAAATTCAGTACATGGTTGTACTAATGAAAAGCAGCAATTTGCAGAACATCAGTATGTTAGGTAGTTTAATTATCTGGCAGAGTTGTATTAAGACAGTTTTTTGTTGATGAAAGTAGAGTCTGCCTCGTGAGTGCAGATGCCTCTTTCCTTCCTTTGACAGGAGGAGGATTTCAGCTGAAATGGCTCCAGAGGAAGGTCAGGCTCTAGATACTTCAGATTGTGATCACTCTTGTGTTTTATGAGTTTCATACTTGAATACTAACTCAGAGGACTAAATGCAGTTTAAATAATTTGAAAATAAAGCAGGGAAGAATGATGCATGAAGGAGAACTCACAAGCAGTCACTGGACCTTCTTTTATTGGACTGAATAGGTAATAAAACCCCACAGACTAGGGTGTGAGAATATGAGGAGACAAGTCAAATACATTTTGAAGGTCATTCTTGGATGCTGGTCCTTGTTGTTGGGTAAAAGAGAGAGGTGTACTATTTATTAATTTTACCTAAAAATCCTTAATGTGAATTAGCAGCAGCATTGTCAGTGACCATATTTTTTTCTTACTTTCTTTTGAAGACAGAGGATCTTTAGATTCTGAGAGAATGAATGGGGAAGTAGTGTATTGTTTACTTGGCTTTATTCAGTAGCCTAGAAACATTGTCTATGGTGAATTACACTTTATTTGTCTTGGCAGTAAAGTTTGAAGTGTAGCAGTTCAATGTTGGCTTAAAAAAACTCAATGTAGTAAACAAACACTACATTATCTACTGATCAAAGAAATAAACCTGCTAAAATTAAATGTTTTCCAGTGAAACTTCCTTTCAGCTGTTTCTTTTCTAACCTCAGTTTTTAGCGTTCAAGATAAGCCTTACTTTTAAGATTAGTACCAACAGAAAAGAAATACTGATGTCAAGTTGGAAACATTCACTTATATGGAGCTGGCAATAACAGAACAGTTGTCTCATTTCTTTATGTTGTAAATTTGTATTGACTGTTGCATAAGATTTCACTGATATAAGGGAGGCAGTAAGCACTTGAGAATGAGATTTGTATCTATGAATTCAACAGAAATGCAGCTGAGTTCCAGGAATGGGAGGAGGCAGTCTCTGAAAGAGAGTCATTGATGAGATTTTGCCAGAGATTTTCTTTCAGCTGTTATTTTAATTAAAAAAAACAAACTGAGAAAAATACTCGTAATCCGACCGATTGACTCGGTAGCCCTGCTAGTTGTACATTGCTTTGAAGTTGCTTTAACTGTAATTAGTAATGCTCCAAATATTGTCTCTGACTTCCTAAGACATGTCACCACTTTTCAAAAGGACATGGATGTACACAGCTCTTACAGCTCTATTAGGTCTTCTCAGTTTTTGCATCATCACTGAATTCCTTCCCACAGCAGCCAAGGTGCAGTTGTTGTAAACTTTGTGGGTCATATCTTTCTAGTTAAAAAACAAGCATGGTTTAGAACAGAATGAGCAACATTCATCAGCCAGTGAAAACAGCTGCAGTTTTAGTTGAGGGGTAACAATAATTATGATTACTGCGAGTTGTGCCAGGGAGAGTGTGCCAGTTGCCCCCTCTGTGCAGGTAGAGGGATGCCTTCCTCGATGGATGCACTGCTTCCCTCTCTCCCACACCCTAGATTTTGACACTCGTTACTCTGGTTATGGTAAGCTGTTGCTCTCTTAGTGTTTTGGCCTTCCTGTTCTAGTGCACCTCGTTCCACTCCTATATGAATAAAAGCTGCAACCCTGCTAGCAGAGGTTTTGGGTGCCTGTGTGTGTGTCCATTTGAGGTACCCTGCCTGGTGTTCAGTTACAGCCATCCATGCAACCTGGCATCTCTAGTTGTGTTTGTGGATGATTGTGCAGTGACTGAAAACACTATCTATGAGTGTGGTTATATATAACAACTTTGACTAGGTCTTAACAAAGAGAATCCTCTTTATAGGTACAGTTTTCAAAGTGGATACATTATTTTGTCTTTACATGATGGACATGTGAGAAACAAATAACTGTCAGCAGAGTGTTTTACTTTTCATTACTGAAGTCTTCCTGAAGAGAGTTGAATTATTCTAGACACCGGCTGAGTAATTTGATTTAGACCTCCCAGAACAACAATTGAACTGTTGTGAAGTCTGAATTTTTAAGTGTTCCATTCTGTGCATATTTCTTGCACCTGTTTTGTATTATGAATCTCTAAGTATCCCTCATGATTAGTCAGGAAAGCAATCCTGTCACTCTGTCACTGACAGAGGATGTTTTTACAGTTGGGAAGGGAAAAGTTGAAACTTGTAAAGCTTACCAAAGATATAGTATTCTCCTAGGTGGTGCAGTGGATTAATTTAGCCCTCCATGGAGTTCATTTTTCATCTCCAAAAACATGTTTCCCATCCAACCCGCATAGGATTTTCTTTCCCCTTTCTTTTGATCTAGGAACCATGTCTTTAAAACTCTCAGAGCCAAAAGAAAGACAATCCTGAATACACTTTCTGGATATAATTTTAAAAATACCCATCCATGATAAGTTCTGACTGCTTGAGGATGTATGAAAAATACTTATATACAGTGAGGCCTTTTTACTATTCTCTGAGTTTTCAGAAGTTCAGACTGTAGTGAGAAATAGGGGAAGGTGTCTTCTATGGTTTTTGGAAGCTTTCTCAGCCTGTGTACAATAGAGAAGAATATCTTCCATGAAAGGAAGGGAAAGCTGGGAAAACAGGCTTTCAAAAGAATGCTGGGTGGGAGAACTGCATGAAAAGGAATGAGTGTTTGTAAGTGGGTAACTGCTCTGTAAGGACTTAGCAATGTTGAAGACCAGGATGTGAGAATCTTGAATAGTGGAACAAAAAAAATTGGAAGGAAGAAAGGAGGAAAAACCTGGAAATCTAAGGAAGTGAGAGAAAATAAACCAAAACAAGAGTAAGACACTTTTTCAGTGTGTGAAAATAGATACCAAGAGTGTTAATGCATCAAATCACATGGTGTGCTTTCTCTGTCTTAACCAATTTAATGCCTGTTAATTGCTTTGGGTTTTTTCAATGTTTGTATGTTACAGGTATTTTTTGCAGTGGTGTTTCTTACTATTGTTTCCTCTTGCCTTTTTATATTCAAGTATTTTTAAATATTGACATTTTTGAAGTGGTTATTCTTATTCTAAAATTTTCTAGGAATATTTTCACATGGATGTTTGACTTGAAGGGTGTTTTTTTGCTGAGGCTCTAAATGACTGAATCTGAACTTAAACATACTCTGTGAATGTGTTCCTCTGGTTTTGTTCCTCAATGCTGTTTATGCATAGACCAGAAAAGAACAGTAAATGTATATCCAAGGCTAGGAAGGGTTGTACAGAAATTTGACAGACATAAAAAAAGTACATGGGACAGAAAGTTTAAGTAGGAGTACGATTAACAAGGAGGAGGTGTGTTATGGCTGTACCTAGTGGTAGAGAGTTTATTTGGAGGAGCAGGAGTGGTGCCTTGCTGTAAGGGTCGGTCAGCATGTTTTGCTTTTAGGTCAGGGGCAATGTGGGGAGCAAAGCTCTACTGAAGCACAGTTTGTTTTCGACTGTCTAGAACAACATGCTCCCAGTTCTGGGGCCTTTCTGCTAAAACCCTCAATAAAACCAGTGGCGCTAAACTGGGAGGAGCTGTCAGCTCCCTTGAGGGCAGAGGGGCCCTGCAGAGAGAGATGGGAAACCACCAACTCTGTGAAATTGAACAATAAATGCCCAATTCTGCACTTGGGAACCCTGTTTGTGTGTATAGATTGGGAAATGTGAGGTCAGAGAACAGCTTCATGAAAAAAGACCTGGGGGTCCTGGGCAATGATAAGTTGAACAGGAGCCAGCAGTGCCCTGGCAGCCAGGAGGGCCAGTCCTGTCCTGGGGGCATCAGGCACAGCATCACCAGCCAGGCAAGGGAGGGGATTGTCCTGCTCTGCTCTGAGCTGGGGCAGCATCAGCTGGAATATTGCGTGCAGTTCTGGGTGACACAGTATAAGAAAGATATGGGACTATTGGGGTGTCCAGAGGAGGTCCATGAGGTTGATGAAGGGCCTTGAGGGGAAGCCATATGAGGAGTGACTGAGGCCACTTGGTTTGTTCAGTCTGGGGAAGAGGAGACTGAGGGGGACCTCACTGTATGCATCTTCCTTCTGAGGGGAAGAGGAGGAGCAGGTACTGGTATCTTTACTCTTGTGACCAGGAATCAAGGAAACAGCATGAGGCTGAGTTGGGAGAGGTTTCAGAGAGGAAAACAGCAGAGAGGGTGGCCAGGCACTGGAACAGACTCCCCAGAGAATGGTCACAGCAGCAGCCTGACAGAGTTCAGGAAGCATTTGGACAATGTTCTCAAGAACATGGTGTGACTCTTGAGGATGGGCTTGTGCAAGGCCAGAAGTGCAAATAATGTGGGTTCTAAGTTGGGTGATGAAAAATGTGGCTTCCAGTGGAGCTGCAGGCAGCTCTTGGACTGGTACCCTGGAGAGCCTTCCTTAGGTGCTGGAAACAGCCTAGGTGTGGTCTGACTGCAGAAAAGAGCGAGGAGAGATGCTCAGAGGGTGAAGGATGCTTCTAAATTTATCATCTGTCAAGATCCCTCCTTATCTCTACTTCATAAAAAGTGCCAGTTGTCTTTGGATCATCAGAGTCTCCTTGATGTTAGGGAGTGTGGAAACCTCCCCCACAGCTTTAAGCAACCAAAGAATTAATAAAGCTTCTGAAGGAATGATAAGCAGCAGGTGCTTCTATTCTGCCCTCCCTAGTTCCTTCTCAAACTTCTGCCCCTGTTATCTCCACCCTGTTTCCTCTGGCACCCTCTCTATCAACTCCCTCCCACCAGCTCGTTTCAGATGTTTGCTCCTTTTTATCTCTGTTTTGGACCTCATCCTCTCTTACAGAATAGCTGCTGTCGTGGTATTTTGTTGCTTATTGCACTGGAGTAATTACCATGCTGTCAGAAATGTGGGCCAAATGTATCTGTATATTGATTTTATTCAGAAGTGTAAACTTCAGATTCAGTCCATCTTCACATCTGCAGTGAATGTATCAATCTCTATTTGGCAGGTAACATCTGCAGATTGTAGTTCTTCATTCTGGCCTGATTTTATTGTGAAAAATAAGCGATAGTTACTAATTTTATTTTCCTCAAATATACACAGGTATTTTCAAAGCTGCAAAAAGGTCTTTTTTTGACAGAAGTGTGTATTGGGAAAACTTTAAACCTTGAAAATCTGATTCATCATTTTTTGGTGCAAATGCATCAACAATATAAAACCTTCCTTTTCACTTTGAGAAATCACTTACAAATTCAACACTAAAACATCTGACATAAATGGAAGATATTGAGCATTTATAATTAGCACCAAGTTTTACTTGGGTATAGTTGAATTTTCTTAGCACCTTTTCTTCCTTTTGGCAGTCCAGATGCATGCATTTGATTAGCTTTATAATATTAAATCTAGTCCTAAAGTAAGTAGTCCTAAAGTAAGGTAGGAAAAGCCAACTTCTCTCAGTCCCTACAAAGCACTTCTGTAGCAAGCAAAATGCCTGTTATGTGCTCATCCCACATTTGTAAAGGGCAGAAAATCTTTCATTTATTCTTGCAAGTTTCTATCCATCTTGTTTCATTGATGAAACAGACGCTGCTGGCAAATAGAACCAGAAATGTAAAGAGCACAATGTTCACTTTTTTCCCCCACAGAAAATATAAGTGGAGCCATGCTTGAATGCATGCTTGATTTTTGTACCTATTGAGTTATTTTGTGCCATAAGAAATAAACAGATAGAGCCTTTGCTCTTTGGAATGAAGTCACTTGAACCCAAACTAACTCAAGACAAAGAGGAAAGATTAAATCACATTGTCAGTATGTTATGTGAAACATGCTACATGCTTAATACTTTTCAGGTTATTATGTTAATAGAAAAATAAGTAATATCAGCATAAAAATATATATATACTCTGGTGATTCTCCTGCTTTCCCATCTGGTAAATACTATACCCACTTCCAAAAAAAACCTCAGAAATATGTAGAGATGGACATAGTAACATTCTGAAAAACTTCACATATACACCCTGTTGCCAGATTTTTGTTAGACTTTGTTATTTCCTGATGTAACATTAATAAAAAAACATACAGACATACGCTCTGTCTGTGCATCCTGTCTTGCAGCATAAAATTGCAGCCCATAGAAAATCCTGAAGCATTTCAAAAGGAAGGGACTTGGTGTAATCACCTCGGGATGCCACTTTCTTATGGGAGCTTTGTAGAGCACGTAGGATTTCAAGCATCCGTGGTGGCACTAATATTAAAAGTGACCATAAATAGAATGAAATGCATCAAAGGCTTCCAGCAATAGAAACACCTTTTTTACTTTGCTGGTTTGAGACAAAAATTTGTTTCTGAATTATCATATTGTAAGCTATTATTTTAAAATTAATCAAAATAAAATAAGTTCGTAGATATTAGGAACGGGGGAGGGAGTAAGGTTCTGACTGTAGTTATTTCTCTTGGATTATTGTACAATAATTAGAAACATTTAAAAATTATATTGCAGCATCAAGCATCTTCAGTTGTTGGAAGTGAAAAATGCTAATGAAAGCCAAAATGAGCTTTCTTTTTAACTAGTTTTGAAATATACACAATATGACCTCTTTGTACTCAGTGACCTCTGGTGAGGAAAAAAGTGCTGTCTTTGAAACATCACACTGCCTTTAGCAACAAAAGGAGAATATTGTTTTCTCTGGAAAAATAGGAAGTGTTGGTAAAAGTGGTAGAGACAAGGAAATACAACTACAAAGTCATGTAGCTCTTAGAGTTGTTTCATTTTTGTAATTTGTCATTTTGCTGAAAGCCCTATTGTGTTTATAGAGAAGAAAAAAAAGTTGTTTAAGTGAGTCTTTCAGACAGATACATGGAATATATGGCATTGTCATTTAATCCAACTCGACACAAGAGTTAATAATGTAATGTCATTTAAAGCTGTTTTCAATTGTGGTGCTTTGTGAACAGTTGAAGAAGTTAATCTCTCCTGCAAAGTTGAATTTTTGAAGTTCTGTGATCACATGGTCCAAATAAATGACCTCATCCTAAATATTTCCTAAGTCAAGTTGCAAATGTTCCTAAACGTATCATGTCCAGCTCTCAAATTATTACAGCAATGACTTCTTGGGTTTTTTACTCTGAGTGCAGTAGGCTATTAGATTTCCACAGAAAAGGAGATGTTTGTAACCACCACAGCCTTTAACACTTTCTTCCATCAACTCTTTGACTAGTTGAGTCTTGCTAATGTTTTTCCATCAGTGTTTTCCTTTCAGAGGAATTAATGTTCCATCCGTGTGTGTTATCTTTTAATTCAGTTTTATATCAGTGATATTTATAAAGATTGCATAGGACAACAGGAAGAAGGGCTTAGATGTTGGGAGTCAGTCATATAGTTTTGCATTCAGTCATGAACAAGGTTTATAATGGGATTATCTACTTAAAAAATCCCTGGGGTTTTACACAGACAACTTTGTTGAATAGAATTACAGCACCATGATTATGCACCACAAAAATCCTCAAAACGGTTGCAGTGCTGCAGTTATAGAAGCATAAGCACTTTGGAGGTGTCCCTGGATGATGCTGTTCAATTGTGGTGCTGGGAGCAGGAGATGGTGTCACAGAACTGAATTAGACAAACTTGATTTGGGTCTTTTTCTTTAATTAGCCTGGTTTCCTATACATAAAATAGGTTATTTTGGGTGACAAGCATGAAATTTTCACAGTTTGTGCAGTAACTAAAACAAGGGCGATAAATTTGAGGAGTTTTTCCATTTCTTTCCCAGTTTATAATAAAAAACTAGCATTCATACTCAGTAGTAATACTGTATTGTGAGCAATGCTGTCTGTAGGGCATCTCTTCACAGGTTTGTGTAGTGAAAACTGTAATGTTACCAATAACTATTTTATTTTTACCTTTTAACTTGTTTAATGAGGAGCTTTTACTCTGTCGTTACCTGTAACTAAAAGAGAACTCATCCTCCTTAACATCAAGAAAATAAATTTATAAATAGTTGGATTCCCCTTTGCTCGTTGATAATTCTTAATGTATTGTAAAACCAACAAGACTGATCAGGTGCACAGAAAATGCATAATGGTGTTTGGAGAGGGAAGGAGGAAACTTGGTTTCAAATAAAGTTATTTTGTTTTTCCAAGTGCAGTTAAACCATGGAATTTTGTGGAATTTTAGTAGACAAACTACCTCTGGGGATTCTCTAACTTGGCATGTTCTTGCTAGTTCATTTTACTGTCTTTTTTTCCAAATTAAAGTATTTTTAGCTTTTGAGTTTATTTGAAGCAGTTATCTTCATACTATTATATGTGCTTTATTGTAGTTTTAGCTATGTAGTAAATTTTACTGCTTAAAAACCAAAAAATATGCAGCTCTATGGGATGATTCTTCAACATAAACCTTAAATTCCTAGCATAATCTGTTGATAATCAGTGGATACTTTATGATCAGGATTGAGGACAGGATATGGAACAGACAGCTCTATAAAAATGGTGAAAAGGGAGGAGCCATTAATGTGTGGCACCTCTTTGTATCAGAGATTATGAACTAAGTACTGGATACATGAGTGAGGGTTATGGTGCCCTCCACTCATTTCTGTTCTGCCAAATTCAGACTGTGAAGCGACTTGAAACCACAAGCTCTCCCTGGATTCTGATTTAGTTTATCTAAAGGTAGTAAAATAAAGTGTCTAATCTGTTAACTAAAGAAACTGTTGATTTTAGTGGGTGATTTTGTAGTTGCAGCTGCTGGTAAAATACAGAAGTGACAGGACAGGACGTGGCCTGTGGAGTGATGGGTGGAGGTGAACACAAGCACGACCAGATTGGTACTGATTGCAAAGGGATAACACAGTGAAGAACCCATTGAGATCCTCTTACCACTTATGTTTGGTGTTTATTTGAATGAAAAAGGGTATGAAGTATCCTAGTAGTCCATCACTGTTGCAGGGTAGTTTTCAGCTGCCTTGAGCCAATCTGGCCTTTAGTGAGATGGGTGCCTAGTTGTTGAGTTGTTGAGTTGTTGGTGCCAGTTTTGAGGCCCTAATGCCAGAGGATTTGTGTGGGCTCATGCTCTGCAAACAGCTTGTGCACAGCAGTCCACATGCAGCTGATCATCACTAGTCCTCTGGCTGCTGGGCATTGCAGCTGCCACAGATCAGCTGGTGGTCCTCTTGGAGCCATTTCAGCAAAAGCAAATAAGATTTCAATATTTGGATGTTATTTAAATAAATTTAAATATTCCAATTTCAATATCAGGCCTCTGCTAACCTAATTGATGTGTCTGAAGGGAATGGGGAACTTGCTTTCATTAGAAAATTGGGTAGGATGTTTGAAATTGCAGCAGGATGTGGTGTCGAAAAAGTGGTGGGCATGCTAACACTTGCATTGGCACCAGTGTGTTCAGAAGACAACAGCCTCTGTGGAGTTCAACATCCAAAGCTGAGTAGAGGGTTAAGTGGCTTTAAAAAACTGTTCTTAGAGACAATGAGACAGCTGTACTCCTCTGGGATACTAAAATCAAAGACAAGCATGTGCATATGTTGGGGAAGAGGGTCTTGAGTAAGGGAAAGTGTTGGAAGAACTTTTTTTTTGTTTTTCAAAAAACCCTTTTCTGATATAAAAACTGTTGCTGTTGACATTCCTTTATGTCAAAAACACATCAATTGCATGCAAGTGGAAGAGAGAAGGAGGAAAAATAACAATAAAGAACAGATTTTTCTGACCAGCTTCTAATTCCTCTGAAGAGAAGAGCCCCAGGAAATGTCATCATTTTATTCTGGATATTGTCTGTTATTGGTGAATTCACAAAGGCAGTGTTCATCTGCTGTGGTGCTGCTGATTGTAAAACAAAGTGCATGGTCTTACTAAAGCTTGGAAAATGTTTGATAGCTTTGAGTTTGGCACTTGCTGCGACAGCGCAGGATGCTTGTTTGTCTGGGGAAAAAATCCACAAGGCGATGAAGCATTGTCACTAATCAAAATCAGAAGGAATACTTGAGCCGTTTGGGGGAGATGTAATCAGCTGACTAGTGAGATTAAACTTTGGGAACAAAAGGCAAATACATTGCAGGTAGAATTCCACATGTTCAAAGCAGAGATGAAAAATTCATTAACGTTGCTCTCTGATTATGCAGTTGGCCCTTTCCTTGCCCTTAAGTTTACCTTGGCTGGGGCACTTGCAGTTAAATGGCACTGTGGAAATTACTGGAAAACATTAACATTAACTTGTTATTGTAAGCTGACATCATGCTGAGCCTGATGGGAAGTGAAAATTTATAAATAGCTTGTCCATATGTGTAAGGCAAAAATCTGCTGATCTTCAGCAGTAGCATGATTCATGTATTTGCTGTAGTTTAAACTTGATAGTGAGTTTTCTATGTTCCTATGAACTTCCTAGTTTCAAAAACTTCAGGAAGATCAGTGGTCCAAAACTGACAGAACCCTGAGGAACTACTGTTGGTATTTTTAGTGCAGTTTTGATTGTACAATCGATATCATACTGACACTTAGGTATTCTTCCCCCTGTGTTTTCTGAACAGCCAAATACTTCAAAAAAAGTACACTTAAAGCGTAATTTTGGCAGTTTTTTCTCCCCCCGTAAATTCTCATGCACATGCCTACTAGCTGTGAACTGGAACTTACAGGATCTGAATTGTCTGTCTCTGAGATGCATCCTTTGTATATTTCAAATAAATAACTTAATCTGTTTCCTTGTCTGCAAGACTTTATACTATAATCTTTTATAATATGGGAGAAGGGAGTCATATTGAGAAACAATATGTGATTACATAAGTAAAAGCTTTATTTCTACATCATTCATGGAAAATAAGTAAAGAGATGTGTATTTCCAGGAGCCAGTCCTCTTTCCTCTCAGGTGGTCGTCCTTGTTGGAAAGTGGCTGTATCCACATACACCTGGGCTGAACCGTGCTGCCATGTAGTCCAATGGACTGAAAATACAGGAGGGCTGTTGGGTTGAGGATTGTCTTTTTTCTCATGTTACAACTAAGTTGGATCTTTTCACACAAATTAATTTCTAGAGGTTACTGTAATAAGCAAAAAGGAAAGGAGTTGGCATTAAATTCACCTTGCTTTTTCCAGTTGTCTTATGTACTGCCCTTGTAAAGCTGAACTGGTTATTACTGTTTACGCTTGGAATTAAATTTAAATTATCTGCAAGTTAAGTCCACCCATCAGCTGTGCTGTCTACACATAAAGTTACTTTTATTGCAAGTTTCAGTTATATGTTCCCTTTTATAGGGATAATTTTGACAGAGGAAAATTCTTGTGAGTTCTGCTTGCATTCAGCTGTGTTGCTCTGTGCCAGAGGAGTTTGGCATTTGAGCTGGGGGTCTGGGCACCTGCATGGATGGTGTTTGATGGCTCTGCATAGCTGCAGCCCCTATGTTCCCCTTGTTACCTGCATCTAACTGTGTGAGAATTTTCTCTAAGGGAGGGACATTTGCCCTATTGTTTGCACTCAGAGAGGTGCAGCAATCCCTGCCGTGGAAAAGCAGTCAATCTTCCCTAAGTTCAGCAGACTTTAAAATGTTGGCTTAGAGTTCAAACAAAAGAGTGCAGATGGTAATATTGAGTTCCTCAGATGCAAATGGAGCCATTAATGGTGAGAAAATTCTTATAAATGAGCAGCAGTAGAAGTTGATCCTCATGCACAGAGACATGTACAGTCAGAGGTTAAGGCTGACAATGTACAAATGGGGAAAAGCTTTCAGAAGTTGTAATATAGCCTTGGTTATAGCTAGCTGCACTGAGACTTTTCATGTGTCAAATTATTCCTCAGAATTTAAAAATACTGAATGTTTTTCTTTTGTTTGAGAGAGACCTGTATATATATTTTGTCCTCTCTAAGTTTAAAATCATTAGTTGGGAGAAGTCAATTGTTTCCTGTAGCTGCAAGCTTTACTTCACTTTATTTTATGATGTGAATTTGGGAACTAAAAACATCAAATTGGTTTAGCTTTCTTCTAATTATTTTCTCAGCTTGTGTGTAATGCAGACATTCCTGAGGCAGAAGATCACCTCTGCTGAAACCAGCAGAGCTGTGGGGTCAAGTGGCAGTGTACTCCTGAGCACTCTTGATAAACATGCTCATACTGTGTCTCTTACCGTGTCAGCTTCTTTGTGCCAGTGGGGTGGCTGATGATATTCCTCCTAATTGTGAATACCCTTCAGTAAACAGGAATGTGTGCCTTGGTCTTTTACTTGCGTTTGTTTCCTTGATGTGGGCCTGTTCAGGAGAGCTGTTACAAAGACACAGCCTGGGAAGAAATTATTTCAAACTGTTTCACTGCCACCCCCCCAAAAAAGGAAGAGGGAAAAGAAAGTTGGGGTGTGTCTGTGTGTAGGTTTATATCCTTTGAGGTAGCTGGGTTAGGACAATGACGGGTGGGTTTTTAGGATGGCAGGGTATAGATTTGGAAGAAGAGACTGCATTGTATCCTTCCTGCTGTTTGTTCTGGTCAGAAATACAGGCTAAGGACAATTCTCAACTGCTCCCAGCAGTCTGGTTTGTTCATTTCTCTAGACTTACAGGTTTTGGTTACGTGCTGTGGGAAGATTATAGGGATGTTTGCAACGAGTGGCAATGCCACCAGCTCCACAGAAGCCTCTTTCATCTCTGGTCTCTGGTTAGGAGGATGTGTGTGAGACCCACTCAGATTTGCCTTTTCTTTCTTTGACTCATCAGGCAGAATTGCCTTTTCTTAGCCCTGTCTGCTTATTGGGGTTTTCTCTTTGCTCATCAGCCAGTCCTTCTGGTTGGGTTTCTCTGCCCAGCACATGTACCTTTAGTTGACTGACAGCTTGAAAAGTATCTGAAGTCCTCATAAAAAAGTCCTAATAAAGGTAAAGTGAGACCTCATATTGGGTTTCTGTATCAATAGGCAAACTGTGTACTTCTAAGAGAAAATTCAGCTGGGTCTTCCAAGTAAAATGAATCTGCTGTTTCCTGGCCATAAGCTTCTCATTGTTTTGTTTCCTCCTCGTGAAAATTTTGAGTGACATACTCAAATTTTAAACTGCAATTCAGTTTCATCCTGCCTAAAATAGGAAGAAAAACCTGGAGAAAAACCTAAAAAAAATTGTACTGCAAGAATTTTGATCTGTGACATTTCATAATTTTTTGGGCTTGTTTTAGGCAAAAATGGGTTTATCTTAAATGTGAAATACACATTTTTAATGATGGATGTTTCGTGATATATGTCTGTCACTGAGAAGAAGGCAACTTTGCTGTTTTTCAGCATCTTCTAACTTCCATTAGTTATGGCACATTCATAATTTTCAGATTATTAAATAGCTATGTTATTCTTGCTGAGTTACATAGAGTTAACTGGTATTGTATTTTTTATTCATTAATTTAGATGTTTTCAAGCCTTCTTTTACTTTTTAATTCGATCAAAGCATGCTTGCCTTCATTTTAATCAAAACAACTTTTAATTAAATGTATAAACCCAGCATCATGAATTTTGGTGGATATATTTGGAAGAAGGATTCAAGTGCCATAATTTCTCATGAATAATAAAGCAAAACTAGATAATTAGATAATTAAATGTGCTGACAAAACAAAGCTAAAATTCTGGAAAAATTGAATTGTGAGCCAGCTGTTACTTTAAAGAAAGAAAAAGATTTTATACAGTTTTCATAAAATTATTTGCAGAAGGAAATAGCTGAACCTCAGACTGAGTTTATTAGTGCATACAAAAACAAATTTAGGGAAGCAGTATCCATATGCAATCATATAATGTAGCTCTGGCAGAAATAATCTGATCTGTTAGTTGTGAAACTGCTATTATGTAATGAAAGACTTCTAAGAAAGAAAATGGTAGGAGCAAAGGGGGTGATGCCTGTAATAATTTGGTATATCTAAATGATCTAGGACTGTGAGAAGAATGATGGCTTTTCATCAAACACATTTGTTTGTGGGTGACAAGAGAATGGATAAACATTTGAAATTCCTCTTCAGTATATTGCCATTTTAAATGGGGAAATAAATCCCGAATATTTACACTCTCCCACAAGCACCAGATATATAAAGTTCTCTCATAATTAAATACCTCAGGTGAAGAAAATCCTTAATGAGTGTAGCAGAGTTGATCTGTCCAGAGAGTTGCTAAAGGTCAGTGTGACAGAGTCTGGGTGAGGAGGACACAGAGCACGGGGTGCCACAGCAATGCCTGGTGCAGCACCTTTGTATTCTGGACTCGTCTGAAACTCTGCAATGTGGCTGCTTTGGTCTGGGAGATCAGCATGGCCTGCAGGCACCGTGTTCATACCATACTCTGGTGGAAAAAACCATTCTATTTCTTTTCCACAAATACCATTTCTTAACAAAGCAGGATAGTATGCAGGTAGTTATAAACTCTCCCATGTATTTTTGTATGGATATCTTACTGGAAAACTGGGAATGGTAGATGAGCTCTTTAGTCCCATTGTAATTATCACACTGACACTTTTCATCTTTAAGAAAAAAATGGTATTTTCAAGACTTGTTTTTCCCTAGAATTAATCATTGTAACTTTGAACTTTTTATCATACTTATAAAAATGCCTTCACCTGTCACAGCAGCTTGCCAGTTTTTATCTACATGGTTGCAGTAAAAAAAAAAAAAAAATTGGACCTAAATTCCAGAATACAGAGATAACTTGGCAGTTGTATTTATCATAGAAGAAGAATAAAATTTTATCTGCCTTTAAATGAGAGAAGAAAAGAAAAATTATGTTTGAGGGTTTTTTACTAGCATGTTAATACTCAGGCAAAGGCTTTTGATGGGTCTTTTCCGAAAACCCACATTTAGATCTTATACTGCTGCCATTTTGCAAATGCCTTTTTTTTTTTTTTTTTTTGCCTTCCCATGTTACTTCAACCTTCATAGATTGGTGAGTGGCTTATTTTTGAAAGCGCAGTATTTACACAGGGTTTTCTTTCAGCTGCTGAAACGTCTGTATTCTTTGTATTTTTGGGGGGGAGTTAAAGGATATATGTTGAGAATGTAAAGTTTCAGGCGATGTCCGTTTGGTTTTTGGGTTTGGATTTTTTTTTCCCCCCTCAGTAAGCACTGCAATGAACACTGGGAGCATTGTTTCAGTTTTGCACTTAGGAATGTGAATATTTGTACTGTATACTTAATTTCATCCAAACATAGCTGAAGGCATGCATGAAAAAGTTTTTATTGCTTCGGGTCATCTTAAGGGGGGAGAAAGGCTCAGTGTTGCTACTTCACTGGGAAGTGTGCAACTGGATAACCTCCTGGTTTTGGGAAATCTCATTGTTTGAAAAAGGCACTTGGTGCAGCAACATGCTGAAGGCTGTGCTTTCTTTCAAATGCAAACGTGCTCATGTACACCAGGTATCCACCTAATCATAGTTTTATGTTGAAAATTAAAAGTTCATTATGAATTTCAGAAACCTTAGTTCCTCCTATAAAATTATTGCTAGTGCTATGAAATGTTAATTTTAATTTGTTAGAAAGTGTGTCGTGATAGATCAACTTTGTGGCTATTGAAAGGTTGTACTGTCTTTGCAGTGCCTCTGTATGTATGCAGGGGAACTCTTGGCACCAAAAGAAATTTGCACTAGGTAAATTTTTTGTTTGATACGAGTTTTCCGCCATCACTACATTGTTTCATTATTTTAATTGTGTATTTCCCTGCAATTCAAGCTGATAAGAGAGCTGCTAAAGATAATGATCTGCTGCATATCATATCAAAGTTAGTGTGGGGGGAAAAAATGTCTCTTCCTGCTTCTCATGAGTTACATTTTTGACTTAGCTGATGTCTAACCATTTAAGTATTTGTTTGTTTGTTTTTTTAAAAAGCAATGTGCATTTTTTTTCCACTTAATCATCCAAAATGAACACTTAGAATCTAATAGCAGATGTTATGTCTTAAAGCCTGCTTGGGTACAAAGAAAACACTCAACTTTCTCATGTCATAACAGGGCAACAGAGGGTTGCATCTGAAAGCATGCTGTTGAGTGGGGGATGGATGTGAACAGGACAGAAGGATATGTGTGCTGATTGACCAGCACACATTGGCTGTTCCTTTTTTTCTTTTCCTTCCCCCACCATCCTCTTCTTTTTCCCTTTTTCTTGAGGCTTCTAGAGCTGAAAAACCAGGGTGAAACACTTGAAGGTACTGGAAGTTGGGAAAGGCTGAAGAGCAGAATATCGCTTTGTTGATGTGCTGAGTCCTTGGATTATGCTCATTAGGATACAGTGTCCCACCTGGGCTGGCTTGGTGGAGTTTGGGTTTTTTCTGTGGTTTTTTTCACTAGGTAGCCCTCCCATGCAGGTAGTTTTATCTGCAGCAGTGTAGGACATGCCAGCTCACAGTTAGAGCCTTGTGGGCTGAGTGGTCTCAGAATCATCAATCACTGCACACTGTGCCCATCATGTATCCAAGGATCTGGACTTCTCATGGCTTGCACTGTTTTAACAACTTCTGTCCAGGCTGATGGACAATTTCTGCTGTCCTGTTGGTGCATTATCCTGGCTCCTGAACAGCCTGCATGGAGAAGGAAAAGGTTTCTGGGCATCCATGAACTCAGCAGCTTTAATGTAGGATTCCACAGAACTACAGGCAATACCTTGTCTCAGTGAAGTGTTGTATCTGTTAAAAACAACCACTGGCAGCCAGTAAGTCTTCATAAACCTTTCTCCACAGATAGTGCAAATCTTTGGTAAAATTACCTTTAAAAAAAGAAAAAACTCATTAATATGTTGCCTTTGTGTAATAAAAAAAGAATGCCACATACACAAGGAACACCATGACCTCACTGCATTTATGTGTGAGGAATTCAGCAGAGGATTTTAAATCATGTAGTATTTTGGACTTGAGGAGAGCCATGCACTGGAAAGCCTGTCTGTTTTATTAAGTATATCAAACAGTCTCATAAAACTTGATACCTTCTCATGCAAACATTGCCTGGGTTGTAGCCTTAGATCATGGAAGCCATATGGAAGCCAAAGAATGACATGTCACATGTGATGGAAGTGAAGAACCACTGAGGTTAACTTTTACACATTGCCTGTTTGGTTGCCTCTGGTTTTAGCTTACCTAAAGTAAGGCTTTGTATGAAACAATCTGATGTCAATTAGAATTAGCTTAGGCATTCTAAAATCTCATGCTGAGAAAAGAATTTCTTTGTGGGGAAAGCTTTCTAGGTATCTAAAATTTGATGAGGGTGCCTGAATAAAAGATAGAGAGCTTGCAGTAAAATAACAAGAAAATCAGGATTTTGTGTGTGTCAAAAAAGGTCAGAACAGGCTAAATTGTAGTTGAACATTTTTTTTTTGATGGATGCAGGCACTTTTCAAGAGTGCATCAAACTCTCACATGAGTTACATCTTTTAATGCTACTGTTTAAATAGGGCTCATGTCCCATGATTTTTACCATCTGAATAGTATTGAAAGGATTGGTTCATACAAAGAATTAACTCCACTGGAGTTTTAGTTGCATTTTCGGTACGGGATTTCCTACCTGGACAAACTTAAATCCACCAATTTGACCTCCTTAGTATACACAGTTCTTTCTCTTTTGAGACCTTTAACTTAAACTATCAAACTGCTTAAGTTTCCTCTGCCTCTACATGGAAGGCACTTTGAGAGTCGTTTTCAGAGCTGAAGACATTAAATTAACTTAAACTTTTAGGAAAAAAATATGATAGCCCCTTCATAATTGTGAAACAGATTTTATATTATTGCTTAGAGGTAAATCCATTGTCATTCCTGGAAATGAACACAAGCATAGAAGAATAAAATTGGAAAGGTTAAGGCACCAAATGGTTTTCAATTAGAGGATATAAAAAGCAATAAGAGCTTCTGCATAAATATTATTTTCCATTTTCATTCTTCTTCTGTCGTGTCTATGACTTAACAGGGATTGAGGGCAAGCCACAAAAAAATAGAGAGGAACTATTAGTTGTGGCAGCTTAGTGCATTGGTTTTCATGAAGAAGGTTAATTTGAGTAGGTACTTACGTAAACTATTTTAATAAGCAAACATTTGCATAGGTAAGTGCAGACTAAAGGAGAGGATTCAAGGTAGACATCTCTGGTGACACTTTGTAATGTTTGCAGGCTTGCACTTCTGCAAAGTGTTTTGTAGAAAAAGATCAAGATTCAAAAAGATCTTGGACAGGCCATCTTAGAAAGATGCTATCAACAAAGTGATGTTCAGTTCAGAGGACTTTGGAAGATTTAAAAAAACCAAAAGACAAGCTGCTTCTCCAGGATATGTCTTGCCTGCAGAGCACCTGCTAACAAAGGGAGACAGGAGTTGATTTCATTGTTCCTGTCAAAGGAGCCCAGTGGGATCTCTGTGTTTAATGAGTGCCTCACTAGGAAAGAATCTGGACTGACTGAATAGCGTTCAGTTGTTTGCCGGGAGGGCAGGAGTGGGAGCAGACAGGAACACCTCACCTCAAGAGCTTGGATTTTGAGGGTGAAAGACTAGAGGAGTTGCATACAAGTGTTCCAGAATCCGCTTTCTTGGCTGTTTCCAGGATTAAGACAGTCAGGCATTTGTTTCATCGAAGAATGTTTAGGCCCTCCCTCAGTGTTTGTATGGATTAGATAGTCTCTTGACATCTCTTCTGTTTCTGTGCTTATTTGAAACGACTGCAGCTGTTTTTCCACTTGAATGATTTCACAAAAAATAACCCAGATGAAATTGTGTCAAGTTAATGCTATGTGGCAGTGCTTGTGTTTCCAAAACAAGCAAACAAACAAAAACATATAAACCCCGGAGCAAGTGACAGCTGGAATGTGGAAAATTAAGATCTGAGATCTAAAAATCTGGATACAAAGGGTTTTCTTTTCCCAAAGTGAAATGAAGGCCCCAGCTTGATCCATTAGTCATTAAATTGTCACTTTGCAAGTATGAAGTACTAATATTCTCAGATGTCAAGAGGGTTTACATATCAAATGCTCACAATATGGATTTCCAGAAATTGTCTGATAATACCTCCTAAGCTTCCTAAATTTTGCACGTGGTCAGTTTCAGTAAATAATGGGGGATGTACTTTTTCAATCTGCGTAGAAACCCTTTCTGTGAATTTAATTTAGCTGTGTAAGCAAACAGAATTTCCAATTTTGAGGCTGTAAGGCAAAATTCCTTATGCTGAGTAAGATCTTTTGCATTAGGCTTCACTACTGCAACACACATTTCCATGTGTTTCCGTTTAGAAATCACCTCACCCAGGTGTTTCCTGTTCACTTGTGTGTGAATGGGAGAAGTTAGAACAAAGTGGGGTGATACAGATGGTGTCACTTGTGTCAAGTGTGTGTTGTGCACCCTCTGCCACATGCAGGATGGGCACTACAGGGGCTGGGCTTGGAGAGCCCCTCTCCACTGTGCAGTTGGTATCAGCTTTCTTATACTACCCAATATTTTAATTTCATGCCTAGGTAACTATACTTTCTTTTTTAACAATTTTTTTTCTTAACGCTTTTCTATATATTCAATGCTGCTTGGAAAAACATGTTTTTAAATAGCAAGGAGGGTCTCTGAGAATGTACATTTTTTGTTTTAGCTGTCTGACCAGAAAGCTACGGGTCTTGCTTTCTATTCTGGTACCTTGAATTCCTTCCTTTATCAAAGCTTGGACATGTCTATTAGGTTTTTACATGAAACTCTGGAGGAGAAGGTTCAAAACCCCAGTGCAGGAGCTCAGTCCTTGGAAAGGGAAAGTGTGAGCATCCCCCTGCTCTGTGAAACCCAGCTGGCCACAGTGTTTGACTGGGGCCCAGAATGAAGGTTCTCAGGAGCAGGAATAAAGGTACTTTTCTGTCAAGCACTTCAGAGTGGCTGTAGACAGTAATTCCCCTCCCTGTCTCCTTGGTTGTACTTGGTACAGTGCAAGCAGCCCTGCTCCATCCAGTGTGCCAAGCTGCCAGTCTGCTCCCCAGGCAGTTGTGCTGGCACTAGGGAGTAAAAACCCTTTCGCAGCAGGAAAGTTGGAAGTTGAGGGGTGCTTAAGTTGGAAAAGGCCAGAGGAGCGGTGTTCATCCAGCTACCTTCTGTTCACTTCCTGGAGGTTAACATCTTCCAGCACTTTCTGTTGTTTTGTGCAAAAAATGAGTTTTCCAGACTTACGGATTTAAGGATTCTATCTGCTGTGAGACCAAGTGAATATATGTTTTTCCTTGAGAAATGGTTGTTCATTTTGCAGGTGACTGTTTCATCTTTCAGTTATTTGGAGGAAAACCAGTGGCTAGAAACTCTGTTTGAATCTTTTTTTTTTTTTTTTTTTAATTTAGGTTTTTCACTTGCTGCAGTCGTACCTAGAATCAAACCAGTTTGTTAATTTGGACTTCCAGCAGGGACTGGGTGACATCATTACCTGTATGGAAACCAAGCTGTGGCTGGCTAAAAGGTAAGATAAAACACAAAATACCTGATTTATAAACACATTTTACGAATGTCGAGGAGATTTTTTAAGTTACTATTTTAGCAAAGTGGGCAGATA
>VYXF01005523.1:159909-220198 GCA_013397295.1 Polioptila caerulea | reverse complement strand
TTGAGATAAATGTATTCAGTGTGGTGTCCCAAAAAAAAAAAAAAAAGCAAAGGAAAAAACCTCCAAGAAGCAACCCAAAGAAACAAAGGTGTTGAAGTGATGTTTCCTGGTGGTTTTAGTGTCCCACATTCAGTGTGCAGCTTTACTGTTGGTAGCTGACTGGGTGAAGGTGAACAACTGCTCTGTGATCAACTCTGGAGTGTGAGGGTCTTGTTCTTGTTTTTCCTTGTTCTTGTTTTAGAAGGTTGCTTGGCAACTGAGTTGTGAAACTCAATGTCTGTGGGGGGGTTTGGTTGTTGGGAGAGCCTATTAGGAAACCAGCACTTTATTCTTGCTCTGTTGTTAGTCTTCTTGGTATACATCTGCTGCTGTCAGAGAGGGTGATGGCTGGCTGGACCCTCAGTCGTGTACAGACATTCTTACCTTATTTTTGTTCAGGCAAAGAGAATGAGCAGCACAGAGAGAAGTTAATGGATCCCCATCTGGTTTTCCTGTTTTTTTCATAAGGACATAATTTACCGTGTCACTGATACTGCAGGGCAGAGACTGTTTGAAAAGAGGGTATAAGAGGCACTCACTATTAATCTCTAAATGGTAAAAAAAAAAGTTAAAATAACAGGAAAGTGGTTTGTGAGTCTGGGGAATTATTTTCAAACATTAATTTTCAATCACATTTCTGGGCTAGTTCTGTAAAGTTCTTGCTGGTGTTCTTTCAACTATGTACTTCCTTTGTACTATGGAACAAACTTCTCTGAGTCTCTTGAATTACAAAACTTTGGATTGCATATGTAGTTCTTAAAAATGAGGCTCAGTTGTCATATGTGTGTATTTGGAGGAAAGATTATCGTTCTTCAGTGGTTTCCTGAACTGGGTGGGTCTTTTTTTGTTTGGGTTTTGGTTTTAGGGTTTTCCTTGCCTTTTCAGGGCCGGAATGTAATTTCCTTTCATCAGAATTTAATGGTGTAGAATAGCTCAAGATTCTGTTGTACATTCCATGTAATAGACTAATCTCTCCACGCTATGACCAGATTTTCCTTTAGAGAATAAAATACTGGGTCACATTCCCCAAACCAAATTTCGTAAAGCATTCACTTTTTCAACTGGTACTTTCTATCTGTTGTGAAGACAGGTTTCTCATACTGATGGAACATGGTTGCTTTTTCTCCTTGGCTTTTTTTTTTAATATCTTCAAAGCATTAACTTTTCTATGTATTCAGAACCAGTATTTTCATTTTTGATGTTTTGAATGAGACCTGTCTTCCATCCACTTCTCAAGGTGATGGTTGTATCTTTTCACTTTCAATTGTATGTTTATACTTCGCTTGGTATTTTTTATTTTGTTTTGGAATATACCTGCTTGTTAGTCTAAAGCAGTTTAGTAATGTTACGGCTTTCCTTCACCTTCACACCAGTGTTAGTTTACTGCATTTTTTGCAAAATGAGAGGGAAATGCAGGGTGTTTGAGAGGAACAGAAATGAAAAAAAAATTATAAAATCTGCTTTGTTGGAGAACTTAGGTGATGGAACGAAATGATGCAAATTTGTCTGATGAAAGCTTTAAAATATGATCAGTTTATCAAGCTAAATCTCTGAAAGAATTCAAAGCACCGTCATATGAATAATTTTTTTTTAAAAGGTAGTTTTTAGCTCAGCTGCATAACAGGGAGTTACAAGACTAACTCTAGATGCTTTCTGCTTCATAAATACAGAACACTAGAAGAACAGCCTTTGGATTTGGTAATGTGTTGTACAGAAGTCCCAGAAATATCTCTCTTGTTTAATTTGTAGCCTTTGGCATGACAAAGTATTGGTATTGGAAAATTTGAGAAATCATGTCATCGCATGGCTTTGCTGTAGGATGCTACTTTTCAGCGCTTTGAGTTGGATTTTTATTTCTTTCTGCCTTCCTGCTTACTGGAGACCACAGGAGGGGGAAAAGACTTTGAGGTCCTGCCAGAAATCAAATAACATACTCTGCTAACCTCTAGCCATGTGCCTGCCGTGTCTTAGCTGAGAGCTTGTCTGCACTGGGAGAGTTCACTGCTAAGAACGTGGCTTTCTTGAAACTAACTTGTGTGGAACAACCTTGTATCAAAGCAGTTGGCTTTGCATTTTGCAAGGAGTCGCTGGTTCGTCTGGAATGGGCCACCTGCGGTGTTTTTAGAACCCAAATAACCCGTGCTCTGCAGTGCTGCTGCTTACAGCTCTCTGCTTTATGGTTGGCACTGTTAAAAATACAAATAGGTCCTGCACAGGATTCAAGCTGGCACAAAAAAATACATGCAAAAGTTATTTTAGGCATGGGCTCAAAAGGAAGTTCACTGTTTGCTGAGATATGTGCTGCTTGGTTTTTCCCTGGCTCACTCTCGGATGATCCGACTTTGACTGCTTTGAATGAGGAAAATCTCATCAGTATTTTATAGCCCTACAGGGTATGGTAACTTGTCGAGTTTTGATGGCCATGGCACTCCATCAAGCCGGTTGTATCCGTTTTCCACCTCCACTTTTGGCTGCACTGGGTGACAGTAGGCAGATGAGGAGTCTTAGGTCCTTCCTAGGAGGAACTTCATGCGAGGTGCGTTTAAACCATCTGTGTGGAAAGCAAGAATGTGGCTTCTTTCTGGTTTCAGGACTTTGTGGCTCAGACTGTAACCTAAATATGCCTTTCTTCTCATTGTCTCTTAGGAGAGACAGTGTTAACTTTTAGTGAGCAGGCTATCACAGACAAATCAGGGGCACATGGCGGCATACCTGGACAGAGGTGCAGCATGCCCACATGACTCTCTGCAGCCTTGCAAGCAGGCACTGTGTGATCTTTGAAGTGGTCCTTATTTGGGAGTTGGAAGTGTTTTTTTTGTACTTTAAAAACAACAAGTGGGGAGAGTGTAAGGTTATCCTCTTTGCCAGAGAGAGAAGTCCTTCTCTTCTTTTAGTACTCTGGCCTCTTCTTATTCCACCACATCAAAATGAACCTTCTTGTCCTTCCAAGGCCATGTTTGCACTTGAAATCTTCCTGTTTTCTAACTTTTCCACTTTTTAATTTCTGTCTTTAAAACCTACACATTTAGAAGTGCAGTTAATTACCTTTGTTCGTTAGTGGTCTGTATGTGTTGTACAGCCAAGTTCAAAAATTGAAAATAGTTTTGATGATTGAGCCTTTCTCTGCAGAAGTTCATTTTCTGGGTTTCAAATTGAAAACTTTCTGTCAGCTGGAGCAATAATTCATGTGTTTGCATGAATTGCACACACAAAACGTGAAGGAAAATTGTTGTTGTCGTGTTCCAGCTGAAGTGTACTGTTATTAACAGCTCACAGAATCACGGAATATGCTGAGTTGGAAGGGACCCGCAAGGATCATCGAGTCCGACTCCTGGCCCTGCACAGGCCATCCCCAGGAGTCACAGCATTTGCCTGAGAGTATTTTCCAAACACTTCTTGAGCTCTGTCAGGCTTGGTGCTGAGTCACCAGTAATTTGTTAATCTGCATGTTCTAACCCATGGGCTCTGTTTAGCCTCGTTTGTCTTTATTTTTGAGAACGGTCATAGCATGTCATTGTTCATAAATGTATTCCTAGAGGCATGAAGTTAAATCTTACGTGCTTTTAGCAGGCTAATTCAGGTTTCTGTGCTGCTCCAAGTCCGCTCTTTCGCCAGTTTTGATAACAGTATCCTTAACATGGCTACAAACTGTTTATTTAGGCAGTTGGTGATTGCTTGTTTTGGAACACCCACTTTAGATATCAGTAGAGATGTTTGGACTTCAGGCTGAAGTTTAAGATGTACTTTGCTTAAGATAAAATAGTGTTTGACTCTGGTTCATAGGTATATGTCTAACCTAAACAGGAACATTCCAGGAATATTAAGTTTTGGATAAGGTTGTTTAAGGTGTTCTCTCCACCAGTGCAACATTTGGAGTAGGCAGAAGCAATGTCCAATTACAGATTTTGGACATAAATCCTCACTTATATCTGAAAATGTTTTTCAGTAAGTAAACATAAGAGTTTTCATAGATTTTTCTTCATAAGCAAGCCCTCTGATGTTAATTGTGTAAAATTCATTAAATTTGCACATGGGATTAGTTTGACCTCTTAAGTTTTTTAGGATGTTGCTCAGGAATCACATGAGGTTCTCATTAAGAGAACAAAACAGAGAACAGCCAGGATTATTTTATCAATCAGGTATGCTAAAAACAACACAAACTTAACACAGCCTTTCAGTGTCATTCGCCAAAGACAGCTGGACCACAAATTAATTTTTCTTAATAACTGAAACTCAGGATGTTCTTGGTGGTATCACAATGAAAAATAATTTGCGTAGCTTCTTTTTGAAGCAATAAATTCTCTGGGAAACTAATAACAGCATAATTGTCTGGCTTTGAGGGTGGTAGAAAAACTTAAATCACCAGACTAGCTACTCCCGTTGGAGACAATGCCTGCTGTAAGGCTGGATGAGCTGTCCCTACAGAATAGGCAAGTGAAGGGGACTGTGCACATGGTAATTACTTGGAGAACATCTCAACAGCCCCAAGTAGGCAAGCAGATGCACTTTTGCTAATGTTTGTATTTCTGTTTCTATGCGAGTGTTCCTGCGCTTCCAGGAACTCAGCAAGGTTTACTTGGTAGTGCAGGCTTCATTATTCCTTTTTTAAATGCTTTCCATTAAATGTAGGTCTGTTGGCCGTGATGTTCATTGATGTGCTGGTTTTGTATTACATGGTTAAAAATGCTATGGACAAAGTTTAATAATTAAATCCATTATTAATGTCTCCTTAAGAAGACAAGAGGAAGGCCATGCATGTTGATTCAGAGCTACAGATGTGGGCTCTGAGAGAAAATAGATTAAAATATGAATGCTGCCCTCTAAACAAATACACCCCCAAAAACCTCAGTCTTTAGAATACTGCAGAAATTGAAAGCCAATAACCAAAACAACAGGAGAAGATTTAATCTTTTAATCATACGTACAGCCGCTCGCTGTATGTGTAGGAGTGATTTCCATAAGCTTTGTCGCCTCCATAAATGACAACTGATTCTTTAGCAGATCATGCTGCAGGTAAAATGTGGTCAGCACAAAGCCAGCTTGGCCTGGTTCATCAGCAGCCCTCCAAGGATGGAGCTCCCCATGGACAGCCCTCAAGGATTGTGTAGAGGTGACTGTATCAAGGCTCAAGACATCACAGATAATGCACTTCTTGGTGTATTTAGAAGATATTTTAGCTGACACAATGGCAGACCACACATCAGAAGAATCTGGCCACCAGACGTGGGAATACTTTTGGGGATTTGCCATTCTTCAGCAAGGAGTACGCTGGGATTTGATAGAGAGGGAAAGATAAACTGTAAACCCAAAATTTAATTGCCACTGTGCCAGCCACAAAAGCTGATTAAAGCCACAGGGGGAAACTCATAATAGGAAGTTTCACAGATCCCTTCCCCAGGTACCAGCTATGACGTGTGTGACTTAATCAAAATTCTTTGCTGAGTTTATGTAGAGCTAAAGATGAAATTCCAGCCTCAAATGTTCATAAAATTTTGACTTATGAGAAACGTTTATAAAGTTCCGAAATACAAGAATTTGTGCAATTGCATGCTGTGGATTTGAATATGATGTTCAGGAAACAAATTCTATCCATCCCTTGGAATCAAAAACTGCATGTAATACTGGTGGCTAGAAAGCAGGAAAATTTGGGGTTTAAATTAATCACCAACAAGCTGATCTATTTTCTCTCATCTAAAATATGAATTTCTTTGACAATAACATATTATTTACAGAATAGGTCAATGTTTAGTAATTACAGTGTTTCTTTTCCTAAAAAGTGGGCTTTTTCTAAAATGATATTGATAAGTTTAATCATAAACCCCCAGGTTTTCCTTCCAGGGACTTATAGTCCTTTTCAGCCTTTCCAAAGGCTCCAGAAACATGCAGCATTACAGTAAGACTGACTTTTTCATTGAAGACCAGAGATGGAGTAGGCAGTTCATTTAATTAATTGATCACTTTGAAAATTGAAATGGAAACAGTCGTGCAAGTCATTAAGATGAATCTCTTCTTCTTCACAAGACAGCTGTGAATTGACCTTTGAAGGAGTTGCCCTTGAAATCTTGCCAGCTCTGGTGTCTTTACCCTGATGCTTAAGTGTGTGTTGTGACATTTTTGGACAAAATACAAAGATTTGTAGGTGACTTTGTAACTTAAATAATTTTGGCCAAAGTTCTACATCAACTTGATTCATTATCCAAATTTTGTCATCAGTTTTTAAATTTTGTAGCTGAGATTAACCAATATGAGTTGCTAAGAGTCACTTAAACACTGTATTAAAAAAATACTGTCTGACGCTGTTAATTATTTACTGGTTTACTTTGACCAGACCTGTAATATACATTTTACATTATTAGGAGGAAGTTCTATTTTGTTAGTTATTTAATAAAGTTATAGTCCCATTTCAGAATAAGATTAGTAGTTAAAAAGATTCATAAAGCAGCACTGGGTAAAAAATTTGCAGTCTTTCAGACTTTTCTAAAAGTTTGGAGACTGCAAAATGCAGAGCTTTTCTGAGACTTCTTAAAAAAGGTTTTAGAAATCCCTAAGATAGCTAACTACACTAAGATACCTGTAGCTAACTCCATCCACAAGAGAGATATTATGGATTTCTATGTGAGAGACAATAATTATCAGCTTGCATTTGAAATTTCTTAATGCTTATTGAGAGTTTGAGGAAATATGCTTTGATTTTTATGTTGTTAAATTTTTAGTAAATATTGTAAGTTGCTGTATATTAAATAGTGCTTGTTCTGCTAATAGTTTTCCAACATCTGTTTCCTAATGAGGAAAAATATGTGGGAAATAAACTACCTCTTTGGAAAACATTGAATTTCTAGAATAACTAAAAGCTAATGTAATAAGCATTAACACGAACTGCTTTGATTTCATAATCACTAGCTGGTATCTGTCTTATTTATGTAAGAAGTGCAATAAATTAATGTAAGAGTTGTTGCTCATCTTGAAGTGAGGTGGAAAAAGAGGAATGATCCAGGATAAAATAGCTGTCAGCTTCTTAAGTCATCTGACTGTCATTGAAAACCGGGGGTTTGGGAAGATAATGAGAATCTGCAGAAGTTGTGCACCAGAATTCTTTGGTACTTGCTATAAAGAGGAGTTGGCATCCTGACTTTAACACAGAAATCTAGAGGGTTATATAAATGGTGCCTTTTAATAAGTAGAAATGCTGTTTAAGGGCCTCTGCAAACCTTAGTGGTTACAGAAGCAAGAGATTGTCTTTTTCCCAGTGTTCTGACAGAATTGAGGCCAAATGTTTGAGCTTTCCATGGTCTTTGCTCCTTGTTGTTTCTCTTGGAAAAGAAGGTAATTTGCTCCGTAATTCATTAATGTTGATCTCGTTTAAATTAAACAGTAATACAGGAGAAACTTAATTTTAAAAGTTAAGCCATGTGTTCCTGATAGAGTTGAAGCAATGAAGTTGTGGCAGCCAAGTACACAGGAGGTCTGTGACCACATATTGCTGACTTCTTCAATAAATGCTGGTTTGGTTTGCCTACTTCTGCCATCCAAAATAAGCAAACCAGTGACTACCTCAAATTCAGCATGACTTAACTATAAAAGGTGAATCAAACATTTTAAAGATAATATTTGTAGAGCTCCAAGCTGTGAGAGTCTTAAGATTGATTTCAGTTGCATAGACCTAAGCTGCAATCAGTGGTACTTGGTGGAGGTGAAGGCAGAGCAGAAATCCAAGCAGCCCCACTGCTACTGTGGGTAGCCAAAGCCAGCTGGAGCAAACCCCAGTGTTGCACATGGAGCTTCTGAACCTGCCCAGTCTGATTTACATCTCCTGGAGGGTATATGCTTCCTCATTCACCTACCAGGCAGTTCCTTGTTGAAAACAAATAGCTCTTTGTTACTCTGGTCATATAATATTCTGTAAGTGCTTAACCTAGGCCTCTTCAAAGGCCTGTGAGCGGGAGCCTGTGAATTTTAACAGACTCTTTAGCTCCATTAACCTTTCTCTTTGAAAAAAATCCCTGGACTCTTAACAGCTAACAAAAGGTTTCCTCCTGCAAGTGTCTTGAACTTTTTTAAAATTCTGTATTCTTACGCCAGAATTGAAAATGCAATTGCAAAGAAGTCTGTCTATTCTATCCCAAATCTCTTGTTCAGCATTAATTACAAGAAGTTGAGAAGTTTTGGAAGACTTTAATTTTCAGGATCTAATCCAGAAATCTGCTATGAAGTGTCAGTAGTATGCAAACTGACACCTGTGTTTTCAGATTTTCTACTGTTCAGCCAGGCCTACCTAAAATAGTAAGAAAAAAAAGACACTTATTTCCATCATACTGAAGATACTGTTAGAGCTTTGGGCAATTATGGGGGAAAAAAGTGTAAACCCATTAAAATCTTCGGTCCCTTAAATTTTTTGACTTGTGTTCTTTCAATGACCTTGTATATTCTGTGGAGTTCCATGGTTGTAGAACCATAGAATCACCTGGGTTGAAAGGGAGTTCCAACTCCTCTGCTCCGCTGTGAGCTTGGGACACCTTCAACTGGAACAGGTTCTTCAGATCCCTATCCAACCCAGCCTTGAACACCTCCAGGGGTGGGGCACACACAACTGCTCTGGGCAACCTATTCCAGTGCCTCACCACCCTCACAGCAGAGAATTTCTTCTTAATATATGATCTGCTCTCATTCAGTTTGAATCCATTCCCCCTTGTCCTGTTACAGGCTCTTGTAAAGTCTCTCTCTTACCAGTTCCCTTTGGGTACTGGAAAGCTGCATCTTTTTGAGGCTGAACAATCCCAATTCTCTTAGCCTGCCTTCATAGGGTGATCTGGTAGGGACGCAGTAGCTCCTCCCATCATTATTTTGTTCTCCTTGATTAAATTAGAATTATGTTTTTCCTGCCTCTTGTTCTTGCTAAGCAGTCATCTGAGGTAGTGGTCCTTTCTGTTGCTGCCTGTTGCAGGAGTCTTGCTTCCCTCTGCCTGGCAGGTGCAGTCTGTGACAGTGCTTGACTATCACGTTACTCAGGGCAGACAGCCTTTGGCCTGTCTCTGGTCAGGTGTGCTGAAACTTTCTGCAGTATTAGCTCGTAGTGAAACTTGATGCAGCAGTTGCCTGTGCCCTGATTTTTATTTCCATCTGGGCAGTCAAGCTCCAAATGAGAGCATTATGAAGGGCTGCTAGAAAGTTTGGGGCAAGCTCCTAAGTGCAGTAAGATTCCAGGAGCAGACTGGCTATATCCAAACACAAAGCAACAAACTGAACTTCTGAAAATTATGGTTTAAGGCATCTGGACACAGTATGTCAGGTGGCCATTGCCTCTTTGACTTTCAGATGTGCTGTTGTTACACTAAACTATTGGCCAGCATAGACAAAGCATTGCTATAATCAGGTATGGATCTGTGCCCTGGCATCACTAGCCTGCTATTACTATAGATGTGTAATAGTATGAATATTGTTTTGATAACTATTTTATGTTTCTGGGTGGATATACCCTTAGATAGGAGAGTCCTAACCATCTCTAGCTCTGCTCTGTTCAGAGTCGTGTACAATTTATCATCTGGAGTGAGCATATGATGTATTTGTTTCCATTAATAACCAGGTTGGAAGGGAAATGAAATAATTTTTGGGTTTTGGACAGAAAAAAGGAATGGCGTTCTAGATGTCTGGAGCTCCCACCTTTTGCTACTGCTGTGACTT
Source organism: Polioptila caerulea (assembly GCA_013397295.1). Lineage (NCBI taxonomy): Eukaryota > Metazoa > Chordata > Aves > Passeriformes > Certhiidae > Polioptila > Polioptila caerulea. The sequence continues at coordinate 210,481 of VYXF01005523.1, read as the reverse complement.
TCTTGTATGGGGACAGATTTCTTTAAATCTTGTTTATGAGAACACCACTTTATGGGTATTGGTGTTATTAGAGAGGAAACATCTTGTCCTATTCCCACTCTTGTTGCTGAGGTTCTGCACGAACAGGTCGTGTTAAATACTGTGCAGTGCATCATTTGAAATGTTCAGCATTGTGATTTTTGGCTGTCAGATCTGTTACGTAAATCACAGTTTGATTGTCTTCAAGACTGAGCTTTCTGCTACAGTCTGAACAACACTGAAGTTTCTTGGTTTTGGAAAACTGAATTTCCTGTTGTGTCCGTCTGGCACACATGCATGAGAATTCACTAGCATCACCAGAGCAATGGAACCAGCCAAGGACAAATGTTTGGCATGTTTTATGCTGGAAAATTCTCATTTCAAAATCAAAACATGCATATGCACATGCTTAGAATGAAGTGGTAGGTGCTTAAAAGCTGGACCAGAATAAAAAACATGCCAGTGTTGCTGTTGCCTCTTCTTCACTAAAAGTTGCATCAGTCGAGTTTTGCTCAGGGCACAGTTTATATGCTGGAAATTTCCTTTCCACTGAAAACATGGAATGATAAGTGAGTCTTCCATTTTTTGAGGGAGCTGAAGTGCAGTAGACCCATTAGGTTCCTCATATTGGCTGAAAACTGTTGTGGCTGCTTTCATCCATTTGTGAGAGACTTCTTGTGGTTTGCTTTTCTTCTGAGCCTCAGACTCATCAGTCCCTCTGTTTTCTTATGAGTTGAGCTCCCAGTTCCATGAGCATTCCTTGGTGGTGTTTTCACACACATTTGTGAAGGACAACTTAGGCAGCAACAGGATGCCCAAGATACAGGAAAGGTCTTTGCTGAACCAGGGCGGATAGAAATTGAATCTACCTGATACGACTCTTCAAAACTAGGCAATACTGAAATCGCTTTGGCTTCTTAAAGCTTTGGTTCTTGTTGATGTGCGTGTTCTTAGCAGGCAGCTTTTAGCTCTTGTGCTTTAAGGCAAGTGGCAGGAGGCGAGCATGAAAGAGTTTGGGGAGGTATGAACCTTCTTCACTAGTGAGAAAGTGTCTTAAGGGTCTGTTTTTATGCAAAAAGGAGAAGAAAACTTCTAAAGAGAGATCCTGGTAGCACATATTCTGCTGTGTGTTCTGCCTAATATTATAGACCATAAAAGAAAGCATAAGTATTTTAGGCTTCTTGCAGAGTTTATTACTGAAGGTGAGAGCAATGTTTCTGGTTAAAGATGTCTTTTTAAATAGGTTCATAGGCTAACTCTCCATAGGCAAATACAGCTGTAATATGTAAGGATCTCAAACCTTTCATTTTTCTGTCATGAACACATATCTTACTTGAAAAAGCTTTTTTTCCTTGAATTTTAAAGATGTTAGAGTTCAGAATGTTTGTTGGAACATTTTTAATTAACAATTTTTGAAAGAGTTTCAAAGATTAAGATAAGCATACAAAAAAAGTGCCAGATAAAATAAAAATGAAACACTGAACAGAATTAGTCATACTTTAAGCTTGTGCTGCTTGATTCTGAAAGTTTTTGTTTTAGTACAAGTCCCATTGGACTTTCCAGAATAATTTCTGTATCTTGAACTGGATTTCCTGTTTGTTCACATATTAAGTTAGATTTTAAACAAGTTTTCATGTCTATATATGTTTCAGTGATAATAATACAAAGAAAAATGAAATTGTTAACCTAATTTAATTTTTCTAATTGGAGAAAAAAAATAGATATTTCTCACTTGCAAGTTGAAAAGGTAGAGAAGAAAGTCGTTCAGAACCAATTTCCATTATATATGCAAAATCTCAAATATTCTTGTTTGGAAAAAGAAATACCTAATTTTAAAAAAGTGAACCCCTCTGGTCTTCATCAGAGCAGTGGGAGAGCTATGGCCATTAAAAAGGTGTAGCAGGCACCTTGCAAGGGAACTTTCTCTTTTGTGAGCTGTAACAGTAAGAACTGAAGACTTGTTTTTGTTGCTGCCTTTAGTTACACACATTATCTCTAAACAAAACAGTGATGTAGTAGGTGCTGCAAGGAGCTGGTTGGTCTGGTGATAATGAAATGTGTCTACTGCCATTTAGTGGGATGGGAGGAGGAAGGTGTTGCCATTCTGCAAGGGACACTGTCACTCAGAATGGACCAGGAAGTGAAGCCTTGATAACTTGGCCTAATTATTTCATATATGCAGTCTAATTTGACCAATAGTTTATCTTCTTAATTAAAATAGACATGCCAAACTAGTTTGTTTTACTGCTGTTTCTGAGCATAAGGTTTGTAATGATTTCAGCTTTAAAAAATTGATTTTTAAATTTTATTTTTAGGTTAAATCCTTGTTTGGTGACCAGAGCTGCCTATGTTGATGTCCTTGTGCTGTTGAGTACTCACCTGGAGAAGTTTCAAAAGCAAGGTAAGTCAGATGTACTGTTCTGTACATCAGATTTAGTATTTGTATCTATTTCTGAGCTCTGGAGAAGCGAGGGTATACTGCTTGTGTTCAAGGTACCTACAGACTTGTGGAATCCTTTAGCTGCTTCGTAGAAGGCCCTTTATTCTGCCTCCTCCAGAGCTAGTCCTAGGTTTTGTGTTGAGGAGAAAAGTGAGGTATGGCTCCATGTCAAGGCTTGAAGTGATGATCTTGCAGTATTCCTAGTCCTACAATGGCTAGCAACAAAAAAGATCCTCTCCATGTTCCAAAATGGTTTTTTGATCCAAGATCCAAATCCTGGACTATTGCTCCTCTAACTTTCCAGAAAGCCACAGAAATGTTCCTTCATGAGACACCTGAAATACTTTCAGGGAAAGTGTTTTCTAATGTTCAGAAGTTTTATGAAAAACAACTCTGAGAGCTTCTTTCAGTTTCTTTTTTCATTTTGATTCTTTATCAATGGGAATTTTTTTGAAGGACCAGTGAGAACTATCAGTGGTTTTAATGTTGTAGATTACAGTTAGCAAGAGTACAAAACAAGCTGTGAACAATTAGAAAAACAAAGGTGTGGAGGAAGGGACACCCTTTCACATGTGCTAATGTGTAGGCAGCTTTCAGTCAGCTGTAAGTAGCTTCCTTGTGGGCCTGTTTTGTTCATTTCTTAAGAACAAGTGAATAATATATCACCTTGTCAGTCCAGGAAGGCAATAGTTCTGTCATTTCATTAAAATTCTTAACACTGCATTTAAATCACTGGAACCATTCTTTATTTCAGACAGTGAAGTTGTGGGCACTGTTAATTTTAAAACAAATTCCTTCTGCTTTTTTTGCCTAGACCTTTGGTTGATGTAGTTCCATTCTAATTCTAAAATTATTGTTGGTGTGATTTCTTGTGAATGTACAGGTCAAATAGTGATAGTTGTTAGGAAAGTTAGTTGATGATGAACATATTTGAGATGAACTTCTTTCAGACAGATGGATGCAGAAACAGCCCTTAGAACAGAAGGACAGACATACAGAGTGACAAGGCAAGGGCCACATGCTTTACAGGGCAGAATGCACAACCTTATCTAAAGCAGTTTCAATATAACATGTCTCTAGGGATAATTTTTTTCCTGGCTCTTTGCTAGTTTTTCTGGGGCTAAGCTATATCTACTATCAATCATTGTTATATTAAAAAATATGTTTTCTTATTTTTGTTATTACTACAGAAGAAAGCTTTTTAAATCCTCATATGCCATTGACCTTAGTGATAATCCTTTGCAGAACATTAAAAAGTCTAGCTGTGTATCACAACTACAAAATAAACAAAAACAATCCTCAAAGCCTCCTTTAACCATATTTGGGCTCATCACCCTTTTACTTTGAATACTACTTTTTAAAAGAGAGTTCCTTTTGGGAATATTAATTTTTACACTTTTTGAATCATGATCCTCTACCACAGTTCAGTTCCTTTGTGGTATGAATCATCCTGGGTTTTTTGTATTCTCTTCATCTGAAGTTTTTTTCTTCTGATTTTTCTTGTCACTCACCCTTCAGCTCTATTTTTGTATTTTCTTTTTGGAAGGAACAGCCAGTACTCCAGGAGAGGGCTCCTTGTTTTGCTTACTTAGTGGACATTGCATTTCCTTTATCAGTCTCTTTCCTATTTCAGTTATCCTTGGGGTTTTTTTGCCTGTTCTGGTTTTTAAACAATTGCTGCACATTTGCAAAGGCTTTTATGGACCTCTCCACACCAGGAAACTCCTGTCCTGTTTTTTTAATGCCCCTGACTTGTGAATAGCCCTTTGAGCCTGAGGGACTGCACCATGCTGTGGCTGGATTACCAACTGTAGTGAATTCATTTATTTTTCAAAGCTCATGTGGACTGTACCAAACCAGGGTGCTGTAAGGTACAATTTCTGCAGAAGGAAAGCAATTATTTTTGCAGATTCTCTCTGCTGGGGTATAGTTCATTAGTATTGTTTTGCTTAAAAGTTCCATTCCTACATAGGTTTAAAATTACATATTTCAGGCAGTGTCTACAGAGAGTAAAAACTCAGGCTGGAAGTACTGTTTTGAAAACTTGAAGATACATTGGGGACAATTTTATGTATCACAGACAAGAAGCTCTTCTGAAAGGAAGGAGTAATGTGTTTATATTAAATAGAAACGGAGTGTTCCATGACACAGTAAGAGAAAGACTAAACTCACCAGTTAAAACTGAATGTTTTGAGTCTCCCATTTAAATGTTTTCAAGATATGATTATTAATTGAAGCGTTATATTTTTCTGAGATTAAATATCTTACTCATATATGCATATCTCTGGTTATGAGCCAATTTTTTTTTCTGTTCTAATCTTGATTTGTAAAGTTGTTTCAATAAATAAAGGGTGAAGGACAAATCCAAATGAAACTGTTTCTTGATGTGTTTATCTAAGAGGCCCCAGGAAGTGCTGTATATGAGTTCCAGGCCACAGGCTGAAACTGATTTTCATCAACAGAAATGGGAATGCAATGTAATGAGCCTGCAACTGGTTAAAATCAGACCACTTCTAATTGATTATGCCTGTCTAAAAAGGCTACAATTACAAAGAGATTTTCAGAGTACAGCTCTGCCTAGGCCTTTCCTACATTATGATTATTTTCTGTAAGTGATTTGTTGTTTTCAATTAATAAAATCTGTCTCTTAATGTGCAGGATAGTCCTTAGGGAATTTACTTCACAAATTCAAAAAACATCAGCTTTAAAATGTTAGCTAAGGAAGGCAGGGAGGAATGGATACCAAAAGCATCTTGTCCAACTAAAAATTTACTGCTGGTTAAATGATTATTTTTTTATCTTAAACAAAACAGAACAACCCAAGCCCCATAGTTCTTCCATAGTTCTTCCTATGTGCTGGGCTGGATGGAAGCGTTGCCTGCTTCATGTCACTGGGAAAAAACAGCTTTCTTTCCTTGAGGTGATAGGCAAAATCTAGAACTTTTTTCTTAGCTCCTGATGTGCCTGAGGGCTTTCAGATACGCTGAGACAATACATAATGCCAAGGCTATATAAACCTAAAAATATTTTTATTCTGTTATCAATTGTGGTTGGAAGAAAGCCTTAAAAGAAAAGAGTTAAAATATGGTAATACTATTTTTACCTTTATTCAGAGTAAAGAAAGTTCCTACCAGGTATAGGATTATTTGATGAGCTATTGTCTATTGTCCCTATTAATAATTATTAATAGCATCCAGGGAATTTGTTCTTGCAGACCTCTTTGATGTATTTTCTCCACATTAACAGTTTTATAGATCAGAAATCACAGATGTCTAGGGCCTTTTCATTCTCATGGGAGAACAAAGCAGTCCTCTTGCAGAGGATATTCTGGCACTTCTACCCTGCTTCAGATATTTCAGAGGAATAAAGTAACATTTGGAGGCATGTTGGGGTGGGAAGAATGACCCTGAGTCCGGATGAGAACCTGTTCAGCCTTAGCTGTGTATATGATTATTTGCAAATTCACAAGTTTTGATCAGGAGGAGTTAGAAGCAGAGGTCTGTCGAGCTGTAGAGCTCCAGATCCAGGTGTGCATCTGAGGTTACACACTTTGCTGTGCACTCAGAGATGGGCTTTGCAAGAGATGGAATACAGGACTCTGGTGTGATACACTGTTCCACTAAGTAAGATTCCTCTGCTGAATTTATGAACTTCTGGAAGGACCTGTCATAGACATTCCTGCTTTCAGATCTTCTGGAAATTGGTGATTGAAGCAAAACAACAAGATGGGAGTATTACTGTGATCTGCAGTGCTGGTAATGCAGGAGCCAGAGGGTGAATTGCAGTGGAAGCTCAGATCTGGGGTGCTCTGTCTCTCTGTAACAGCTGAAGAACGCCCCAAGACAGAGTGGTTACATTTTCTTTCTTGCTCACATCTTGGAAAAGTTTTCTTGTAGTATTTTGTCCTTTCATGAAGGGAAAAATGGATGCAACTCTCTATAATATACTTAATAGAAGCACATTTTGGCCAGGGTTGTGTTCCAAAAAATGGCACTTGTTGGTAGAGTCCTGTCAATGTAAGTGAAGTAGGCTGTGGAACAGAAGAGGGAAAAGATGAAAGAAAATTTTGCTAAAGAGCAAAGATAGTCCTGCCAAGTTGTTGCTTTATCCTGTATATATGCTGTCAATCTGCTGGCTGGTTTGGCCTCTTGTCAAGTACAGTGTCTTCAAAATTCAAGTTTGGTGGGAAAGAGAAAACATTTTAAAAGGATGTCAAATAGGATGAATCTGTGATTTAGGAAAAGATGCCACTTGTAGTCTAACCAAGCATTTTTTCCTTTCTACATTTGAGCTAGAAGAATATATAAAAGTTCTTGAAATTAACCAAACTCCAGTATTGTTGTCAAACATGGGAACAGTTGCTTACTATTTACATGATGAATCCTGTTAATAGATTGATTTGATACCAAAATGGAGCAGGCAGTATTCTACTCTTACTTATTTGCTTTCCATGAGTTTTGCAAAAAAGTACTTCCATTTTCTTGCTGTCTTCCAAATACCTAAACCTTCTGTAGATGTAGCTTGGTTAAGATGCTTAAATGCTGCTCCCAATCTAAAGAAATGGTTGCAAAAAATACTGTGCACTGCACATGTGTGTGTATATGTGATCAGAAACATGGGCTGTTATTTCAGCTGTCTGCAGGTTTTGTCCTCAAACACAAAACACTGTTTTAAATAGCATACAGTGCAAATACCATTCTCTTGGTTTTACATGTCCTTTTTAATTAGAAGTTATAAAAGACATTGATAGAAATAATACAGATTATCAAACTTCTGGATGCTTTGCAAGGAAAACACAAACTGATCTTTACATAGGAATCTTAAATGTTTGCCCAAATGTTGGGATTTCTAGGACTGTTAAATAGCATTTGAGGGCTATGGCCACTATTTTTCTGTATCATACTTCTTAATCTTGTCTTTTTTTGAAAAGAAGCTAAATGGTAGCCAAGTTTTTCCTGAAGACTAACTTAAAAAAAATTATTTTTGAATGGTAAAATTTTGACAGGGATAACTAGGTTAATTATTTTAGCCATACTTTAACTTTCTTTACCTAGATCCTTAAGAAGTGTGGCCAAAGAATTATTTGAATAAAAACACTGGCTAACATGTATTTTGGTTAATTTGGTCTAATTAGCTTAAACTTAAATTCACTCTTAACAAATTGAAGCCAGGGTTTTTTAATGTTGTCAGAAATTATATAGAGTTTGCTGGTGTATTGACTGGGTAAATATTTTTATTTTGACTTAAGGAAGGAAAAGATTTAAAATGTATTTACAGGATCACCCAAATGCTCTGTGCCTACTAACATTAAATTAGACAAGTCAAAAGGAAATGTTTTTAGGTACTCAGTGTTCTAATCCATTGCAGACAGGAGAATGAAGAAGTTGAGGGTGACATTTTTGGAAGTCAAAGACACAGGAAGTGGCTGGGAGTTGCCTGGACAGTAAAATGCCAGAGGCAGAACAAGTGAGGGAACAACAAATGGGCCAAGGCTGAAAAGAACAAATTTTTGGAGAAAGGAGATGGATATGTGCAACACCAACAGCTTTCAAAGAAACACTGGAGGCTGACCTTGTGACACAGGTGGAGGAGGAGGAAAGTAAAAGTGTTTTTAGAATGGTGGCAGAAACAGTGATCAGAGGAGGGTTGTGGAGGGTAGGCATGATGCTGCTATAATGCTGAATTGAGCAGGGACTATGGAAAGGTGTTCCATGAAATAAGTGATGCTAGAGGAAAGTGGAATTGGTCATGTTTATTAATGTTAGCAGGTAAAATTCTGTCCCCACATGAAGACAGAGATTCCTCATCCTTTCAAAATCAGGTTCTCTTTAGATTCCAGCATGTACCACTGACTGGCTTGCACTGGCTCCATGAGGTTTTATGATTTTATATGACTGCAAAATACTGGAAAACTCATTGCTGAGCTGAGAAGCTGTAAGAAAAAATCAGTGGAAGAAAAAATAACACTTTCAGTGTCCAGATACAATATTGGGGGGGTTTTATCCCTTCTTTTTTCCTTTGGAAACTTTCCCTTATGCTGTACAAAATGCAATGGGATGCTTGTGTCCTCAGCAATAAATTACCCATGGATTCTGGTAATCAGTCATGTTTGTAGTTTTGAATTGTATTGTGAGTTCTGATGCCTAGTCTCTGATGTTGAAGAAGTTGCAGATGTCTTTAAAAGAAAACATCCTGCTTAAAATATGCCCTTTTTATGATCATCAACAATCACCATAGTATGGCTGTGTAATGAAACAGACTTTTCTGTTCTCTTTGTGGTTTCATTTCCATTTAGCAGTGACTTTGCCTAATCCACTTTTAATAAAAAGGAAAAATACGAAAGAAAATACTTTTCCTTAGTATTTGTCAAGGAAAATCTCTTCTTGGCACTGATTACCTCTCAGCCTACTCCCTATTCATGTGATCTGTTCAGATGTCCGTGGATGGTAGTTTGAGAGTGGATTTTAACCTCAGTTCTTAAACAATTGTGCTTTCTTGCAGGTCTTGTTGAATAATGATGAATATCTAGGTTTTTGATGCTCAGAGCCCCTTCCCATAACAATATGCTGCAGACACAGCAGCATTTTATTGCTGCTCTTGCAATTTTTGTCTGCCCTTGCAGTGTGTCAGTAAGTTTTCTGATGCTGGTAGTTACTTCCTTCCTTTTCCCCTGCTTTGTTCTTTTTTTCAGGAGCCTCTGGTAGGAAGATGGTTTGGATGCTCAAGGGCCTGCATACAGGATTTAATCTCAATATTTATCTAGAAGTGTGCAAATACTTAGAGCTACACTAATCACATGTACAGAAGGAAGCCCCTCACACAGTACATCTGATGATCAGGAGAGTTGTCCACTTGGCAGTAGCTAAATAATCACTGTGAAATTACCAAATCCTACAGAAATGTATCAACTCTGCAAGGAGGTGAAGCAAGTTTAGATTTAAATATGGAAGGAATTCAGATGACTTCTCTCACTTTTGAACAGACTCTAGTGCCTCTGAGATGAAATATCAGTTGGGCTGTCCATCAGCTGATGGTTTGTTACTCCCTGAGCAGGGACATTTTCCTGTCCTTGCTCCATGTATCTGCTTACTCTGGGAACAGACTGAGTTGGTCCTGCCTGCCACTGCAGGGGGCAGCAGAAGAGAGACAGGCAGGGTGCAGCTTTGGGGGCTGCTAAGTTTTGAGGAAATTTGTAACTGGAGATTCATCCAGTCTGCTAATTCCTTTCCTCTATTTTCAGATGGTGAAAGACCATTTTACTTCATATACATGACAGAACATCAGTTGATCACAAACAGGATTGAAAAACCAGCCCCTCAAGCCTAGATGCCATGACATAGATGATGGATGCATGTATCAGTGTGGGGGACACAAAGGGATTGAGGATGTTTGTGTTGGGTGTTGAAGAGAACCAAGTGGTTGTGTAAGATGTCTCCTGTACTAGAAGCAGGCTGAAATTCTTCCTGTCCCACAAATGAAGCAATCCTTAAGGGGGGAAAAAATAAATCCACTTAATTCTTGGGGGCTCTTTTGCATCTGTCAGCATCCTGGAGAGACTGCTGTTTGCCAGGACCCTTCTTTGGTCAGCCAGAATTTGTTTGGCCTTCTCACAGCAGTTGGTCATTCAAACTGTACAGTGATGTTTGTTTGTAAATAGAATTATGTCGTTACTGTATCTTAACAACAGAGGCTGACATTTACTTTGGGAACCAGTGTGGTTTTCTGGTTTAGTTGGATATTTTGATGTAAGCCAAAGGAAAGAGTTTACTTAAAGCTAAGCAAATGAGAAAACATTTACATGAAAGCCTGGAAAGATTTCTTAGTGATGAAGTTGAAAGCAGGAATATTTCCACTGCACTGTAATAAGAGAGGAGCATTCTTTCCTTTTGTACATATTTATGTGAAAAAAGACTGTTGGACAGCATGTGGAGCACAAGATGAATGCAGAAGGATTTGCTTTCTGGTGTGCTGAGGCTAAGCAAATATGCAGACAGTCTTATTTTGCTGACAGCCTTGCCATTGAGACATCCAGTTTTAAAGAGACTTTCTGTAAAATAGATGAGCCACAGTCTTTCACAATTGCATGGGAAAAAAAGAAGTCATCCGGGAGGCTTCCAAAGCAGAAGTATTTGATATGTACAGAAAGAGAGGATCTGTTGCCAAAGACTCTTGCTTGCAATCTCTGCAAGCTAGTAATTCTGGGAGTAGCTCCGCTGTGTTTTTTGTATGGAAGTAGTTTCCCCTTCAAAGATGAAGACATAAAGAGAAGTTGTGCTGGCCTTGCAAAATACAAATGAAAGTTTGCTGAGTTGGAAGGTCAATTCATGGCCAGCTCATGGAGTCCATGGGAGGGTCACCACTTTCTCTGATGTTGAGTTGCAGGCTCTGGCAAAGTTGATGACAAAAATGGCAACCAACAAAATGGAAGACACCCTTCCCCCTTCCCCTATTTTTTTTTCTCTCTCTATTGCTCCCTCTCTGTGCACCTAATACTACTCTCTCTTTCCCTGCTCCAGGGCTTTGGCCCTTCCATCCTGTCAGGTTTCCCATTACGACTTGCATGTAGCTTACGTCAGTGTAAAGCAAGGTGGGCAGGAGAGAAGAGCATTTCCCTCCCAATATACTTACAGGTGCAGCCTTGGTTGGAAGAGCTGAGCCTGTTGCTGTGTGTGCTGCTGAAAGGCAGCTGAGGAGGAGAGCACGGAGGAACCTGAGAGGGTGCAGTGCTCCAAACTGGAGCTGTTTCTCTTCTTCAACTGAGGCGTGTGACCTTGAACCTCTTTCTTTCAGCTGCCTGGGATTATTTCTGTTGTTAAACTGCTGTCTGTGGAGTCAGGCTGTGTCATAACCGAGACGAAGGCCTAATCCCTCTCCAAGGCAACCAGACAGCTCAGAAATTAGGGAATTCTGGCAGTTGGATACGTGTCGTGTGACATGGGCATTAATGCTAGTTTATACTCTGATGCCAGTGTGTAAAAGCAGTGTGTTTGGAGGGGGTGTGGAAATGTAGCAAATAAAATATACAAGTTTGCATTGCTATGAGACGGAAGTGAGCTGTGTCATGTAGAGGATAATGCTGTGAGACAGCTTTGCTCTGATACTGGAGTTCTTTGCATCAAGTCCCTTCAGAAAAGAAACTGTAGCAAAAATGTGAGTGACAGAGCTAATGGTTGGGCAGTATGTCTGAATTTTTTTTACAAATACTAGATTTCTTTGAAGCATGTCCAGAATTACTCAGAAATGGTTCTGTCTTATGTGCTAGACAGTGTACAACCATGTCAACTTTCTGTGTAAATGTCAAACAAATTAAGATGGCTTTGGAAGAATCTGAATATGAAAGGGCAGGATATTTAACTGTAAATAGAAGGCTTAGGGAAATGTCTTCATGGGCTACAAAATGAATCTATATTTGTGCTGTGGCTTCACGTCAAATTCAGGAATTAGGAGGGCTATCTGGACAGGCTTTTAGCTGTGCTCAGTTTTTAATGATAAATAGCAAAGTTGCATGGCAATGAATTGTCTTCTTGCAGATACTAAAGAAATCTAAGTTTGTTTCATCTTTATATTGACCTTTAGTGCATTTTTACATTTAAAAAAAACTAAACTTCCAACATCCCCTAGCAACAGTGGCACTCTCTTCTTTTGTGATTTCCCCCATTTGCATTTGAATTCTGTAGGGTGTAGCGTGTTCCTTTTCTTGCAGTTCAAGCTATAGAGACCCTGAACTGGGCAAAAATCCTTGGTTTCAATATAAAATGGTTTGTTCCTGTTACTGATGGAGAAGAAGGTTGAACTCAAGGCATATGGGTATTTCAGTGTATGTGGCTGTGAGACAGGACCACTGGTGACTTCTTTCTTTTACTTTGTGTCTACATTGCCAGCTCTGCTGAAGCCTGAAAGCCCCTGGCATCACAGAAGGCTCCAGGAGGTGGCCAAGCACCAGGGAAGGTTCTGAGGCTGTCCTGGGCCATGTGGACAAGGTTGCACCAGTGTAAATGGCTGAAATGTCACAGTTCCTGTGCTGATACATAAGAGGGGTTACAGTGCTGCTCCCTTTCTTCTTAGCTATGTTAACTGTTCAAAATGGATAAGAATAGGAAAGGTGTCCTCATTTTTTAGTAAGTAAATTCTTAGATTGATATGCACAGGACAGGTCTGTTTATCTTCTTAACAGCAATTTTTTCTGACTAAAGCTATGAAGGCATGAGATTTTCAAGGTTACCAGAATGGCCTCTGTCATCATTTCTCCTGATTTCAGTTGCAGCTGAGTAGTCTGACAGACAACACTTTGTCCAGTCTGGTCTCTGATTCTAGAGCTAACTATCCACATTTTTCCCCACATATACTTAATAGTTTATTTGTGGTAATCACTTTCTGCTATGGTAGAAATGGTAGGCTTGTACAATTTGCAGTATTGTATTACTTAGCTTGATATAAAGATATGCTTGCCAAACAGATGGAATTGGTAAAGATTGCAAGCAATCTGTAAGGTACTGTAGCATTTTTAAGATGTTAGAAACTTTCAACTGACATGTTGAACAATTTATAGTTCTCAGAAAATTTTGTGTCCTTGTTTCTTTTGATTTAAGTATGAATACATGTGATATCTAGTAAAACTTTTTTATAACTTGGAATCAGGTTAAAATGAAGAAGGACTCTTGATTTTCATTTTGTGCCTGAATTTACCACATGATACCTTTTGGGTACTTGATATTTGTCAACTTCATGGTCTGGAGCAGATGGTAACATCATCTGTATGTTCACTTTACTGTTACTCTCATTCCAGGAATACAATTGCTTGACTTTTGGGAAGAGATGAAAAGAGTCATTTCAGATTCTGAATTGGTGTCTGGTATTCCCTACTCATGTGCAGTACCAGGACTGATCCAGTATCTGCAGAGCATCACCAAGCTTGCGATAGCAGTGCTGTCCGCGACTGCAGGTCCTGACATCCCGGGCTGTGGTTCAGCTGCTGCACAGGAAATGGCCAAGCCCTCACTGTCAGTAGCTCATCTCCTGCACTCTGGGTTCCATGAAGTGCGTCTGCTGGCCCTGGAAGCAATACTGCTGTGGCTGAAACAAGGACATTCCAAGCAGACTCCAGAAGGGAGAGGAGGTATATTGTGTTTACTCACTGATTTGGAAGACACTCTTCTGACAATGGCTGTGAAGGAAACAAATCCTCAGTGTTTTTGCAAGGTAAGAAGATACTTTTTAATTGACATTTTGTATGTTTTCAGTAAATTATGTTTTTAATTTTTAGACTGTATTTTTAATTTTCAAAAATATATGCCAAACATGCATTGTGCTTTTCAAATAGTAGCTGAATAGTTGGGATTTTTTTACACTGAACAGGAGCTGTGCAATAATTTTGTAACAGATGTTCTTGTGTAAAAGCAAGAACTTCCTCTTTCCTTTTTTAGAACTGTCCAGAGAGAATCTTTATGTTCTTGGAGTGGAGCTTAAGTCAATGTTTTATTGATTTTAAATGTGCACATTCCTGTTGAGATTGTCTGTAAATCCTTTGTTTGTGAATTATGTCTGCAGGTGCTGGAAATTCTTTATAATATGGATCTCCTCAATGTGCTTCCAAAGGCTGAAAGCTCTATGAAAATGAAGCCAAATGAGCTCTTAACCTGGAGTTTAAACCTTGCAGATATCTCCAGCAGGTATGGTCTGTCATGCATGTTGAAATATTTATGTTTTTAAAACTTCCAACATTGAACATTAATATATTGGTTTGGGACTGCCCTTTCATTTAAAAACCTGTGTTTCAGAAACGAGAGTGTGGCTTGTTTGAATAAAGTGAGCTCTTGAGAATTTTTCAGAGAAGTAAGACCTTTGCCTGAATTATTAAATAGACCCACAAGTCATACTAGCACCCTGTAAATGTCCAGTAGGACAGTTCCTGAAACAAGAAGTTACTCTGGTTGTCCTGTGATAGCCAGTGAGCATAGTTCTTCCTGAAGGGTAATTGGGAAACACCCACTTTACTGTTGAATTAACAATTAGTATTAATGAGCCAATCCTGCACTCATTTGCTGGGAATCTGCCATCCCTGCTATCCTGTTTATGGGCAGATGGTTCGTAGAAAGAATGACAGATCTCATTTAACTTGTTGGATTGGCAGAAATGCTTAATCCTAATCCTTGGGGCTTGCACTCCTTATACAGACTGTAGAGTCAGCAGAAAGCACTGAAAATGTGGAGCCAGTTTGTAGTTCCTACTGAATTGAAAGCTGTGCCCATCCATTCATAGTATGGGCAAACAGGCTTACAGTGTCCAGACTGAGGGTATGGCATCCTGTTTCTGAGAGTTTTTCAAGCCATGTCAACATTGCAGTTCTGTTACAACCATTGAATATAGAGGGTGTAGAGTGTAGAACAGTGTTTTATAGCTGTGCATATTTGCTGCTGATTTGCACTAAATTGTTCAAGTTCAAATGATGATGACAGGGAGTGGTCATTTCTGGGATGAAGTAAGATACTGGTGGTAAAATAACCCTGAGTGCTGCTGTTAGAGGGAAATGGCTGAAATAGCAGGCCTTGCTGCTCAGGTGTTGCCATTCCCCATGGTGGGAATGGGCTTCAGAAGCCATGGTACCAAGAGCTGTGTCCTTAGATCCTGCTAGGCAGCAAAGGGGGCTTGGAAGCTGGCAGTAGGCATATTCTACACTAGGAGCATTTCTAGCAGCTGTAGAAGAGATATTCCTGCAGCTAAATACCAGCATCAAGAGATGCATTTGTTCTAAATGCATCTAAATTGTTCACAATTTAAAATAATGTCTGGTTTATTTGGCTCAGGTTCCATTTTCAAATATGTTCTTCTGTGGGAAGTATGTAAATAGAAAATAAACAAGAGAGAAGTGAAAGTAAGGGCATGTTCCATTTGCATGTCAGCTGAGAACTTAGTTAACATCTAGCTTGCTAATGTAAAAACTCCAAGTGCTCAGCTGGAAAAATACCCATTGGTGATAATCAGAAATAATTAAGAGCTGGCTGATTTTCTTCTAGAGGTGAAATGATGACAGAAATAGCTGGCTTGTTGATATGTCCTTTGCCTTGTTTTCTCAGCCCTGAAGGTCAAAACATAGCTCTCAAATTTGCCTCCAAATTGATAATCCACCATTTGCAGAACCATCAGCAGGTAAGGGAAATGGAGCTGGTTTATAGTTTTGTAATCCTGGAGTTTTTCGTGATTGCAGTAATGTGGCTTTTAGATCTAAGCCCCAGGCTTGTGTTTTCTTGTGTCCATTCATGGTTTTTGATACTATGTCTTCCTCTCTGAATACACTGCCATGTTCTGCAATGACACAACCATGAATATCATCTCAGTACATTCCTCCCAAAGTAATTTCAGGTTAAATACATACGTAAATATTTCTGATGGAGTAGTTTCAGCTTCTGAGCTCATCCAAAATGGTCACTATCACGTGGAAAGGGAAGTGCCTGCGGTGTGTAATGCTTGTTCTGAATCCAGCCCATTTACTGGAGTGCAGCTTTGTTGTGGTCTCTTGATTTTTGGAGAGCCCACAGGAGAGCACGGCGGGTGGGAAGGCACGAAGCTGAAGCAGTGGTTGGGTGTAGTTCCCAGCCAGCTCAGATGTCTTTTGGTTTTAAATTGTCAGTCTGTGATGCCCCAAATGTATGTATAGAGCAGTGCAAAATCAGCTTTAGTGCTAGACATTTTAAAAAATACTTTTAAAGACACAAAACCCACTTAGTGGATATTTTAAAACAAACAAAACTCTCATGATCTGTTTTAAAAGGAAGATTGTTTTCCTTACAAAGCTATTTTTTTTAATAGAATGAGCAGCAGAATGGATTCATATTATATGCTAATAACCATGTCTCATTATAAAAAAAATTAAAATCAGATTTGCACACAAGAATTGAGGAACATGAATTATGATGTTACATCTTTTTTATTAAAGGAAAGGCATAGTGTGAGTACTTAAAGTTAACATAACAAAGAGGAAGTAGTGAAAAATACTGTAAAAATCTTAACTAGAAGTGCTACAACAACTTTCTCTAATAGGGATATAAATCATGGGAGATCTAAGATATACTTACAGAGAGAGCTTTTGGCTATGGAAAGACCAGGTACATCAATTTTCCATCTAAATTATTTCTTTGGACTTGCATCCAGTATTTACATCTGTGGAAGAGATTTTCTCTTCCATAAGGTAAAAGTTAAGTTCTGTCCTTCTAGATAGTCCATCCATGTGTCTGCTTGAAATCTGAGTTATTGTAACATCTTGGGAGATGTTTAATTTTTGTTTTCACCTGTTGTAGAATCCGTAGGACACGCTCTGGCTGTGTCCCTTTGTGCAGTGCAGGTACATGGCCCCCTACCAGGCAGAATGAGACAGAGCACGACTGAGGTTTCATTTATTCCTCAGTTAATGAGGTGGATTGAGAACTGGCTGAATGGCACATCCCACAGGGTCACAAGCTGTGTCACAGGGTATGGTTGGGCTGTCACTAGTGGTGTCCCAGGAGTCAGTACTGGGCCCAGTATTGTTTAACTTCTTCGTTAATGACTTGGATGAAGGGGCAGGTGCCTCCTCAGCAAGTTCACTGAAAACACAAAGCTGGGAGGAGAGGGTGATACCCCAGAGGGCTGTGCAGCCCCTCAGAAGGGCCTTGACAGGAGAGATGGGCAGAGAGGAACTCTCTGAAATTCAGCAAAAGGACCAGCATATTTGTCCTTGGCTTCAGAAGAAGGACTGAAGACACAAAAATATGCCTTGACTTGTGTGGTCATTGGTGAGATTGGTGTGAAGGCACAGAGTGAAAGATGTGCCTGTGAATACTGCTCTAGCTAAGAAAATGTCACAGTTTTTGAATATTCTCGTGGGATTCACCACTTTGGAAAAACTGGGCATGTACTCATGAGCAATATCCCTTGGGCAGGCCATAGTTCAGTGTGATGGTGAGAGGTACCACCAGCTTGCACAGCACACTTCTCAAATGTTCTGTGCCTTCAGATTTCAGAAGAAGTCTTGAAAAAATGGGTTCAGCTGATAGTGTATTTTTGTGGAGATGAACAAGAGACAGAGATGCTGTTAGCAGCTGCTGAAGTTCTTAAAAATATAACATCATTCCTTCTGATCAATGAGAAGCTCATTCTTGGTAAGTAGCTTGAAAGTAATTTTCTGGATCTTTTTTGATGAAATCCATTAATACGTGATTTCAAATGTATTGTATGTGTATGCACAGTCTAAATATAATTACATCAAACAGGGTTTTTGGAGAATTTTAATAGAATTTAGTTACTAAACATCTAGATTTATTTAAATTCTGGTAGAAAAAGCACATGCCCAGCCTCTGGCAATAACTCTAAAGGGGCACACGAGATGTTGTTATGTCTCCTGGTCATTATACACTGCTGTACAGAATTACTGGCTTGCAATTGTTCTGTGACTTGAATCTTTCAGTAGTACTCTATTGGTGAGGAGGACATAGTTTTGCTTAACATTGGGAGTGTAACAAAGCTGTGCTGGCTGGGTGTTGAAATGAAGGGCTTCAGTCTAGAAATGAGAGACATGTTCTACTATAAGAATGGTTAATAATTGGATCACATTATACCTCCCAGGTATAAGGATTTTTGTTGTAAGTTAACATTAGACTGTCTCTTTAGGAAACAAAGAAGGAGGACAGACAAAATCTTATTCAACAGTACATTAGTGACTGGGAGGCAAAGCTAATTGAAACTCTGCTTTGTCCTGGAAAATAGATGGGAATTTTTTTTTAGCTTTTTTTTTTCCCCCCGCCTTCTGTGAATAGAGAATCGGGGGATTTTATGGCTAAAGGGCCAGGAGATACTCAAGAATAGGTAGTAATAGATGATAAAGAAATTATTTTCCATCCTGAACAGGACAGACAGCTTTAGACACTTTTAACTCCGTGATGCTTCATTCCAGTGTAGTTGTATAAATGTTTTTAGTTTAAGTAGCTTAAGTCCATCCGTGTGGACTGGAATGCCTCTTAGACAAAAAGAACAGTGTATTTCTTCATCTGTAGATAGTGATTTTGTGAAAAATTAACTATTACTTTGAGATGTGCCTTTTAAGAGGCATTGGTAACATTTACCAGAGCTATATCTCTTGTATGAGGTAGACATTGCACTATCAAGTGTCCATAATATCGGCTCTGGAAATCTTGGCCTTCACCATCTAGATAAAGCTCTTCATAGGACAGACATTATTACTGTTTTATGTCAAATGAAGACAGTGGAAGTATTGAAGTGAGAATCTCCCAAATGCTGTGCTTCTCATCTGTTCTTATTTGGATGTGGTCCATAGATGATGGACAATAGTTTCCTCTTTGATCTTGTCAAAACAGTTGCTGATTTCCATGCTTTCCAGTCAGGCAGATGCGAAGGTCTGAAATAAAAAATAGCAGCAGTTTGTATCCTGTGTAAAAGCCTTACAAAACAAATGAAAACAGACAAGTAAACAAAAATAAATGCTCCCCAAACAGCCCAGAAAAGAGCCCCAAGGCCTCAGTGGGTAGACCATCTGAATTAGCTCTTTGCTCTGAAAATTGATCCAGGGGAAAAAAGATGTAGAGCTGACCCTTCATAGTACCTAGAATTGTCAATCTGGGGATCTTCACAGCTGTGGAACTGTCAGTACTGCAGTGAGGAGTTTGGCTAATGAAGGGCATGGGCTGGTGATTAGTTGTAGTGATATAAACCCAGAATAATTCCCTTAAAGGGGTTGTGTGCATGTAAAGTGCTTTGACTTCTCTGCCTTCTGCATCAGCTTGCTTGACCACATATAATAAAAAGTAGAAGTTAAAGGAAACTGTAGTTGTATGAAATGGAGTTGTAGTCATTCCCAAGAGCTTCATTACTATGTTCCTAAGAGAAAGAGGGTGAATGACCTCTGTATGTTCTAGGTGACCCCATCATCTCTTCATCAAGCTGCTTGAGGGTTCAGAAAAATTCTTTATGCAAATTCCCTTTGTAGACTTCCACTGCTTCTGGAGATACAGTAGAAACATGTCTAGTTGGGAAATCCGGCCATTGACTCTATAAGGGAATAATTATTCTGCCCTAGCTGTACCAGTATAACATCATTGAGTGTGTCATACTAGGAAAAGAAGCAGCTTCTTTCTGAAATAATTATACTTCATGCTGTTGCCACATAGGGAAGTTACAGGTAATACAGGAATGCTTCTTCTGCCTGTGTAGTAAAGCCTAGAGCAATTTACTTTGGCCAAGCAATGAAACACAGTTGTCTGGCTAGCCTTGTAATACAAATCTAAATAAACCTGCTAAAAACATGGCAGAAGAAAAACAGCAATGAAACACAACTCTTGTGTTGTCTATGGTTACCAGAAAGTAATATCCAACAGCTGGCTGCATCTAAAAGTGACCTTCCAGTGAGTTCCTTTAATCAGGATGTTTAACAAGACTTGAAAAGTCAGCTGAAAAATACCCCAGCAAACCTCGGAGTACAGATGTATGACTTGACCTAGTCATGCATGGTGTGGCAGCAGTAAATGGCACGAGGGTGTGCAAGGCAAGTATGGCTTGTGAGGTGTGGATTGCCACTGGGGTGGTGTGTGCTGTCTGCCTGCCTTGGGCATGACCAGATCAGCACCTCCCTCTTGGCACTCCTCTCTGGTGTTAGTCTGAGCTGTGTACATGTCATCACCCCATGGATTAAACTTGTTTCCAACAGAGTGGCTGTAAGGCTGCAGGGCATGCTGGTGGGTGGTGGGGAGGGTGGATGTGGGAGAAGGTGATGGTGGATCCCTGAAGGGTGGGGTCAGTTGCTGTTTCCAGCAGGGGATGACATTTCTGTCCTGCACTGTTGGCAGTAGCTGAAGAAAGCTTGGTTTGGCAGCCTCTGCTTCAGGCAGATTTCAACAATAAATCCTTGATTTGAGTGTGTTGGTCAATCTCCAGCCACAGAATTTTTGATGTTGCCAAACAGGAATTCTGCACTCCTAGAAACTGTAGAAAATTGAGAGCCCTCATGGCTAGGGTTGAACCCAGAGGGGGAGGCCCATTCTCTTATCTGTCACCCACTGTTCAAACCAAGCTGAGTCTGCCACCTAGATAAGCTTCACAGATGCTGAAAATACCTTGATTGTACTGCCAGTCTTTTTCCCAGTGGTTTGCCAATGCCTTTCATGCGTTGTGTTTAGGTGTGGAAACAGAGCTCTCTAACTTCTTTGAATGCATATATGAACTAGAACTCTAATTTTTCTCCACAAATAAATATAGGGCTATCTGATACCCTTGGTCTGTGGAAATGTGTGATTCTTCTGCTGCAGAATGAAGATTTGGTAGTAAGGGATGCTGCTGCTGAAGTGATACAAGTGGCACAGTCAGAAAGAAAAAGCAGTGAAGGAACAGGTATGTTAACGTTACTTTTAAATATTATTGAATGTTTGGGAGGCAAAAGTATTTCTTTTCTCATCACAGATTTCTTGCTTAACTGTAAAGTGCTTCATCCATCTCTTCTAAATACATACCATAAAAGATAACAGCAAATTTGACGCCCACCATGCTTTATTATTTTGCTTTTACTGTTGTTGGTTTAATTTGCATATGACTACATGGAGATGTAAAAAAGACAACAGCAGGACTCAACTTTATGGTTCGTGCTGTGATGAATCAACATTCACATAATTTTAGTTTGAGAGTTCTTTAATAGCAGCTCTGGTCTAATATAATGCAGTGCAAGACACTCCTTGAATCCCACGTTGTTAAAAGAGCCCAATCACAGAGAGATAGGAATCTAGGAAGCAGCATTCAACTCATTGATTCATTATTAGACCTTGAAATCCATTTAGATCCAGATCAACAAAGACAATTCACAGCATACCCACAATGTGCTTTTGAGGATGTGGGCCTTTTTGTCTGCTTGCCCTAGTTTACTCAACCCTGTTAATTTTAAAATAGCCACAAAACTTGAGTAGGCTTAACTAATTACGTACTTCACTTTGAGAGTCTTTGCTGACACATTCTTCTATGTGTTGTGAATAAATTAGAATTTACTACCAAGCTCACGTCGCTCTGGTGGTCCCTGGTCTGTGCTACTCAATAATGCCTGTACCAGCTTGTCTGCAGTCAGTTCAAATTAGTCAGCTCTCTCCATGTGAACTTCTGCTAGGCTGGAGATAAAGCAGCTCTGTGGTTTAAAAAAAATAAGAAAAGGCAGTAAAATTATGTTTGCCACTGTTGTTGGTAGAAGTAGCCAGGAACGTGCTCATGTGGCAAGTATGGTTTTGAGCTGGTGCTGTTCAGGCACAGAGCCATGGGGTAGAAGAAGGTAAAAGGAGGGACATGGCATGGACAGCTTTCATCTTCCTGTTAAATCCCACAGCTCTGATTCCAGCACTGGCATCACAGCTCTGACAGTTTCTCAAGTCCCAGCAACAGCTCTCTTGAGTATCAAGGGACTCTGTGCATGTGCCCCAGGTCCCCAGTGCTGGCCTTTGGGGCAACCTTGAGTGTCTCAAGATGGTACTTTCCTTGGGAATAATACAGTGCTGGATTGTCTCTCTGACTCCTTGTATCTTCTCCCTTCTTCCCTGTGCCACTTGCCTGTGTATCCTGGTGCCAAGGGATGTCTTTCTGTAACTGGATGAGAGCTCTGTCCTCTGTCTCCTCATTAGTACTAAGGTCACCTCAGCACTTGCCCTTATAGCTTACCACTTTGTAAAGCTGAAGTGACCATAATTGGGAAAATAACATAATAATTGTTTTTTATTTGCTATGTTCCTAATTAGGATAGGCACCCCGCTCCCCAAACTTCCCCTTAGTTACACTTAGCTGTGCCTTCCTGTTTTTTCATTTAAACTTCTTGCTATGAAATGAGTGTCTGTCTTGTGTGACTAGAAAAGAATGCTGCATTTGAAAAGAGATAATTCAATTTCCTTTCGTGTCCATTTCTCATCATTATTGTTCCCTCCTGTGATCATTTTTCCTCACTAAACTCTTTTCACTTTTTCTGGTTTGCTTTCTACTTTTTGGGGGAGCAATTCTGCTCTTGTGGTTTTTATTTATACCCAGATTAAAATAAGCTCACCCTTGTATGTTGTTAGTTTACTTTCATTTACCCCCTTTCTTTTCAAGTGCATGTGAGAGTATGCAGTATGTTTGGGTCTGTGGTTTAGACATTTCATGGATCACCAGACCTCTCTGTCGTGGGAATTTTTAAATTACATTCAAATAGCTGCTTACTTTTTTCAAGTTTTCATACCATGAAAGTCTGATTTTTCATCATAGCACTGACTTTAAAATAACTGAACCCCTAGACTTGAAATTCATAGAAGCTGTGAAACCAGTCCCTTTAAAATTCTTACTTTATAACAAATTACTGGATATTGTAAATTAACTGACTTTTCATTTCCATTATCTGATGATAAATTAGTATTGTGACCCAGTAGTTTTATCATGAGATCAGAAAGATGACTTGGGATCAGAAAGAGGAATGGATGTTCAGAGACCTGTTTTCATACATTCTGTAATTGTTTCACCTTTTATATCATTACCATTACCACTAACAAGCACAAGAGAGTAAAGAGACAATTGTAATTTCAGCTTCATTTGTGCATCAAAAGTGTTGTGTCCTAGTAGCCATTGTATTTGAAGAAATACTGCACTGTAGGAATGGGTTATGTTGTGTTTCATCTTTTGCTGCTGGTTATTTGCCATGCAGAGAGCAGGAATGCTGTTCACAGAATACAGGCACTAGACTTGCCAGAAATTTTGGAGCTAGCATCTTCATAGCCACTCCTCACAAAATCCTCTTTTCTCACTGTGTACACAGCATGTAAGGGAGGAGTAGCCAATAGCTGCCTGCAGAAGAGCTGCATTTATTGTCAGCTTAGGGAATCAATGCTGTAAGTGCTTCATTTCTATTGAGATCCAGAAGAATCTGTGATGATAGCCTGGCAACTGCCCCTGCCCTTCCTGTGTGATACCAGCTGGCATCTTGTTTTCATGTGGAAGAGCAGAGTAGGAAGGGTTATGTAGCTGTGTGTTAACACTTAGACCAAGGCTGAATTAGCACCCTGCTCAGCAGAGCAAGGTGGAGTTGGACTGTTGTTAACAGTAACAAAGTTATTGGCATGGACTGTTCCTAGAGTTGTTGTAGCATGGTTTTCCTTTACATGTGTGTTGCTGAATAAGAGCACAAACATGTAGCAGTATGATAGTGTCAAATACTGGGTATTTTCTTGTCATTTATAGATGGTGAAACTGGAGGCAAATGATCCTGTCTATTACAGTGAGCTTTCACTTCCAGTAACAGCTCCTCTCCTGTGTAATTCTTCAAAATACTATGTGAGCTCCTGGAGGAGAATATGAACTTGGTTTCTTGTTGTTCCCTTGTGCCCTCGTGGCTTTTGCTGAGGGCAAAAACCCCCAGTTTCCTCAGGTAACTAAGGAGCAGGGCAGCTTTGGATCTCTCAAAGTATGAAAGCAGTAAGCTTGTGGAGTCAGAAATGTGTGGTAACACACGTGACAAAAGAAGCCTGTGGAAATTGCAGCCCCCATTTCTGTTTGGAAGGAGAGAAGCTCAAAAGACCCAATGCTGATACACTGCAGGGCTCCTATCCTCACTCTACCCTGCTATTTCCCCCAAGCAAAACCCTACAAGCCCTGCTATTTTCTTATGGAAGGCAAGGACTTCTACTGTTACCAGTAAAATTCACTTTTAAAATTTGTTTTATCCATACAGAAAAGCTTGTTTTATGTTTTTAGTAGGTGCAAAAGCTCATATTTAGTAGGGGAAGTTACTGGGGTTGAATGATGGCAGTCATTTTCTGAGTAGAGCAGGTCAAACAGAATCCTGTCTCACCAAAAGGAGAAAAGCTTCTGTTTTCCTTGCTAAAAATACCATCTTAGCAGGTAGTTAAAGTTTTCCTAATAACTGGGACAATATAAAGCCCATCTGTAACTCAAGGTATTGTGTGTACACTTTGTTGTTGTTTCCTCATGCGTTGAGGTGTAAACCTCTGGGGGATTGTTTTATTCCTTTTAGTATGAGGGAGGGTACAGGAAGTATTGTATTCGGTATAAAGGTAGAATAGTTGCTTTGAAATCTAATTAAATTAGTGACCCATGGCTGTGTAAAGTCTAGACCTATTCACAGCAGCATTTTTTATACAAGAGGGTTACTCCTTACAAGAAAGATGATTTAAGTTGGGGAAACAAGAGTGCTTTTTCCCTAGTGGTGATTGCTTTGCTAAATATACTGAAAAATTCAAGTAACTGTGCTAGAACAGAACCTGTATTTATTGGTGTCATTTTCCTCTATGGCCTTTTCTTTTACTCTAGAGAAGAATTACAAGAAGTAAAGTTATGAGCTTGTCAATATTTGAGAAGTTTAAATAAACTATTTTTCAACCATTATAGCTGAGCCAATCAAATTCTATAAAATTCTCTATAAAATAACCACCTTTAGTCAGCTTAACCTTTATGTTGGTAAATTACCAAATTAACCTTAAATGAGTTTAAGAGCATTTTTAGTGTCATCAGCATTAGCACCAATTTAGCTGATTTTTAAAATTGAGCTGAATTAAGTTTAGATGAGCAATTAGATTTGCAAACTTGTGGAAATCTTTCAAAAGTGCCTGAATGATTTAGCAGCCTAAATACTCTTCTGGAATATAATTGAGGACTTCAGGAACTTTCTGCTACTTTTGTTGTGAAATAGCAGTTTTATACAGAGATGAGCAAGTTAACTCTTGGGCTCAGCTGTGTGGCTGCAGCAGAGCTTGTGCAGCCCTGGGCAGGTAAATGGCCCACTCTGAGCT
The DNA here is from genome assembly GCA_013397295.1 of Polioptila caerulea. Classification (NCBI taxonomy): domain Eukaryota; kingdom Metazoa; phylum Chordata; class Aves; order Passeriformes; family Certhiidae; genus Polioptila; species Polioptila caerulea. Next base: position 185,239 of record VYXF01005523.1, on the reverse strand, counting down.
CCAGCATCACTGGGTGCAGTGGGAGCATCTTTGAAAATCAGTCTAACGTTGTTATTGTTGCATTCCTGAGTTTTTGAGTAATTCTGAGCATGATGTAATCAATTTTAATCCACTGGCTAAAATTTCAGCTATATTGACTCTGGTTCCATTTCACATGCTTAAGAAATAAGCAACAGCTGATACTCCTCTGCCAGAAGTTTCTGAGCAAAAGGCAATGCAAAGTTCTCTTCTCCTGATGGTTGCTCCCTTCTTGATAGATTCTCCTTTTTATCTTTGGGGAAAATAATGAATGAAAATGGCAAGTGTCCTGGTTGTTTTTGATTCACCAGCAAGGAAAAAAAGAATTTTTTAGCTCACTGGTTTAAAGAAACTGACTCCACCCTCTGAACTGACTTTCCACCATCCTTTTGGGAAGGGGATGGCACTACAGAGCAGATTGAGTTAAGATGCCTGTGGAAGTCTTCACTGCTGGTGAAGTGGCTATTTTAGTGGCCCACACTATTTCAGGTTTATCTTACTGTTTCAGGCATGTAGGAGCATTTCCGCAACTTTTATTTTGTTTATTGACCAGCGAGTATAAACGTGTGTAAAGGGAGAAGTTAAAATGTGCTGCTTGGGGTGGGAAGAAAAAATGTAATGGAATTAGACTGAAGCACTGAAACATTTTCAAGATGTCTCTGAATTCTCTTATAGACTTAGAAAGACTTCAGACCTAACCATCTGACTGGGTAGAACCTTTCTCTGTGAACCATGCTGTCACCTCAGCATGGAGAAGAGCCAAGCTGCTTGTTGCTTGCACCTTAATTTTCATTTTCACACATCATTAGTGTAAAAGTCAAGGCAAATTCAACCCAAACTTCTTGAACCTAGAGCAGATGTGGCTGTCATGATTGTGCGTGGAAGAAGGTTTCTGTGTAAGGGTTTTTTTGGCACAGTGATGGTGTAAATAAGCCTTAGCAGAGGTAGAAGTTAAGGGACAGTCAGACTCACTATGTTAACATTTGAAAGAAACAAGGGGAGAAGAAATCCTATTCAGTTTTATGTTTCTTGTTCCTGTCCTCTAAAAATCTTCCAGTGAACCTAAAGCTGTGCAAAGGGTTTCATACATACGTGCCCGAAGAAGATCTAGTAAATCACTTGAGCAAGAGATAAGAGATAACACAGTCTGTGTGATGTTAATGCAGCACAGTGGTCTGGCAGTCATCATCAACACCACAGCAAATCATGGGTGACTGGCATGATCCCAAAACTTGTACCCCAAATGTCCTTTAACACTAGTCCATGAAGCGTTTCAGGACAAGTGGCTCAGATTTCATTTACTCCAGTTGCTAGGGAAATAGCTATGAGTACATGCTGGGCAAACCTAAAATGCTAAATGGACCTTGGTAGTGTTTAAATGCTAAGAATACCATTGACATTGGTGGTGTTGAGCTGCACGATAAAAACATGCCCCATACTGCATGGGAAACAGTAAAGAAAGATAATTTACTTTATTCATTGCCTCATTTGCTTGTTGGCATCTGAAATGGTTTTCAAACTATTCATTAAAGTAAGTGCCAACTTTGTCCATAGCAAAAGGAGCTTTTCTTCCTCGTGTTTGTAGCTTGGTAAATGCATTAAATAGATTTCTTAAAGCTTAGTGCATGAGCACATCAGGTTAACCCCCCTCTCCTCAGGCCTGTTTACTTGCCAAGTGCTAAGTCTGTGCTGTGGGATTGGAGATGGGCAAATAACTGGGGGTTAGAACCTGTGCCCCACTGCTGTGTGCAGTATGCATGTTTTAAATCTCTGTGTCTCTCTTGATGAAACATAAAGAAGAGATGCCAGTAGACTGTTCAGAGCTCTGCTTTTCATGTGATTGGTGTGTCCATCCTCTTGCCAAACTAGGGGATAGATTGACCATCTTTTGCTCTACTTCTGCCCTGGTGTAGCCTTCCAGTGAGCCAAGTGGGAGGACCATGGTGAATAAAACAAATGTTAGGTTATTCTGATCCTGGACAAAGACTGGTGTGTAGGGTTAGGGTTTTACTTTTCTCATGCACTAGGTGACTTGCCCTGATGTTCAGGTTAGGCTAATGGGCCTCTGAGGCCTCAGACAGCTCCTTTAGTTGTGGCTCTTAAAACCAGTTCTGGCAGCTGCCTGGCTTTGAGGAATAAGTGATAATTGCCCAAACAAACTAGGGAATTGCACGCATGCAAACTGGTTTGAGGATACATTAACTGGCAAGATCATAAGTGATAAGATCTCCTTTGCTTGATTTAAGTCAAACTTGTGCATTTTCTTCTCTATTCTGATTTTCCTCTGTTTAGAGGTTTGATGGAGGGGTTACAAAAAGCATTTTTGTAATGAAGAAGCTGGCTGTAGAGAGAGCTTGCTGACACTGCTGCCTGGAGCTCTTCCACTAGCCAGCCTGAGAGTGGAGTGGTTGGTAGTGCTGTGGGTGGGTGCCTACAGCTGCATACAGAGGACTGAACACTTTCATTCTAGACACGTGACTTGCTGTGATACAGCTGCTGTGGTGTGGAAAGTTAACAGCTTCCCTCAAATGGAGGAATTTCAGGTCCTTGCTAATGCCATGGGTAGGTAAAAAGAGTGGTTTGGAAAGACCATTTAAAATGCACTTACTGCCTTCCATGATTTTCAAACTGCCTTGAGAATTGCTTATAATTTTGGAATCTGTTGGTGAGAAAAATCTCCCAGACAGATCTTGTGATATGCCACGGGTGCTTGGGCACAGTCCGGAAGTTCTCACAGTGTTGTCTGGGTTACTAATGGAAAACTGCTAATCATATTAGCCAAAATATGTTTATGTTCCCTTTACTGGGGACAACTAGGAAGAAGGTTAATGAAATTTTTTTCTGGAATCAACTCAAGGATTTTTTTCTGCTTTGTGAGTATTCTTGATAACTGCATTCTGGTAACTAGATGTGCAGCTCACTAAACAGAATTTCTAAGGCTGCTATGAAAGAGGAGCCTTTTGAGCTGAATGTTAGCATTTAAATGGCAGGCATTTATCCAAATGCCCTTTAAGCAGTAGAAAGTAGAAAGACATAGACAAGACCAGTCCAGGCAGAAGAGAATATAAAAAGATGCAATACAGTCAAAAGCAGAAAAAAAATCAGAGCAAAGCAGAGCTGCTTCTGTTGCAGAATAGTTTTGTATTACTTTAGGTTTATTTTCAAAAGATTGTGTGTGGAATCTATGTGCAGCCTGTTACAAGTGATACATCTTGAGGCCTCTGTAAAGGTGTAAAGCAGTGGCAGCAGTTTGCAGTGTTCTATTCAAACCCGGGGTTGGACTCTGTATTGAGAGGCTGTAAGGTGATGGCATCTCTTCAGTTCCATGAGATAAGGCCTGTTGAGGACAGGGGGAAGGTCACACAGCTGTGTGTGTATTCTGGGAATGCTCTGACGTGGGCCCTGGCAAAGGAGGCAGTGGGTGCTGCCCAGAATGACCAGAACACTCAGCAGGGTGAAGTGCATCACGTGTTACTGAAGAGTGGTGTAAACCGTGGAAGGGAACATCTCTGATAGACTCCCTTAGGCTGTCTGTAATTGTAGGATCATAAATAAATAGGATTCAAACCGAAAAAAAACCAAACCCAAACATTCTCCTTAAAATATTCAGTGTTGAACCTTCTACTTAAGGGACTCTTGACTCTGGCTGCATCGTATCATCTTATCCTTTCCAAGCTTTTAATGGTCAATACTTCTCATGCACCTGCTTGGAGAAGGATTTATGTGCAGAGACAAATATGTAATGATGACCATTAAATCTTGGCAAACAAAGTAAGTGGCAAATACCTGTGCTCTTTGGTGACTGCCTGATGACTATGATGACCTCACATTTAAGCAGTTTCTTCCAGAGAGCAAAGTGACACGTGGTAGAGATTATGAAACACTTACTGTAGCTAGAAGCTGTAATTTGGGGTTTTTTTATGTCTTCTGTAGTAATTCTAAGAAGGTAACAATTACAGGTTAGTTGCAAGGATGAAAGAATTGAGGTCTAGGAGTGTAAATGAGTTCATCTGGTCTTTCTCCTAGAATAAATTCAGGGCTGTTTCAGGAGCAGATTTGACCTGTAGCCTGGTTGCATCATACTTTTATGCTAATGGGTATAGTTCGTGTCTTTGTAGTAGTATTCCTGTTATGTGTGACATTCTACTTTTGCATCCCTAAAATATCTCCTATTGTTATGAAAACTTTGGAAGATCTGATTGGAAAGTAATTAGGTCTTAAAATTGCATTTGTAGTAAGATTGTTTCCTGGTTTAATGGTTACTCTTGAATAATACTTACATATTTTCCTTAGATACAGAGGAAGAGTTGGCTGAAAATATGGCTTAAATATTCTTGTTCAGAAAACTCTTTAGTGATTACTTTTGGGCTCAGGGACCCATCACTGAATTTGCCTACTACTTCTTTTTTTTTTTTTTTTTCTCTGATGCCAGCGTAGAGTAAGGCTTTTTGTTATCCACAGCTTACCTCCAAAACTTGGGAGTCTTTGTGTGTGAGTAAAATATTAATGAAGAAGCATTGACTTGAAGCCAAAGTGAATATACATGCTCCTGCAGTTTTTAATGAAACTTCCTAAGCTCATGAAGCCAGGTTTTCTGATAAAAGTGTTGTTCCTGTTAGCTTAACAGGTGTGTGCCCTTTTGATATAAACAAAATAGCACCACTGATGATCATCTTCTGCTTTGAAAGCATTTCACTTTATTTCTGAGAGAGATCTGTGGTATTTTAGTTTTTAAAAAATTGCTTTGATTTTTACTCCTGATTAATTATAGAAATAAGCAGCAGTCTTAATTATCTTCATTGAAAAAGTAATTTTGCAAACTAGGCCAGTAAACTGTGCGAAATCAGCCTCTGCAGAAGTGAACAAAAACTGTAGGACTGATCATATTCTTCTGAATGGAGCTATTTTGTGCTTTCTCTAAACAAGCTGGAAGTGCAGAAGACTCGGTGCTTTGGAGCAAATGTACTCTGCTCCACAAGAGCGTGACAGATTGTCAGGGAATGCCAGGGGAAAAGAAATTGTGCCATTCACCCTGCATTGGCTAGTTTTTACAGCTAGGCCAGCAAGAGTTCTGGGGGTTTGCTGTTCTGGTTTCTTGTTGGCTTTTTGTAGCTGGCATTCTACCTTGCTAATTGTGGGCTTGCTAATAATCAAGAATAATGTTAAGCTCTTAAATCATGCCTAGACTTGTGAAATATTATTTTAACAGATTTATTTAGAGATATAATTGAAGTTCTTTGATACATGAGGTTTGCAACAGCTGGCCTGTAGTCTCTATGGCATTTTGCTACTGTGTTTAGGTCTTGTTACACCAAGGTTCAAATGTTTTATTGGAATAAATTGACTCCAGTTTTATTAGTTAAAACTACTGAAATGAAACTTGCACTTACAAGATGATAGCTTGTCCCTTATCTGTAAAAATGAGGTCTGGGCACAAATTGTGTTACTTTGCTGACCAGTTGCTGCAGTTCTTTTATTAATACTGCTTCTTCTGTTTCACTGGTACTGTGAAAGGGTAAAGATGTTCCAAGCAGTTTCTTTTTGAAAACAAACAATGGCTGCCTGAGTAATTTGATATAGGGGACAGGTACTATTAAAAAAATAATTTCTACTTCTTTTTTGTACTGAAAAGTAGCTAAGCAACAACAGAAAAGAAGTCTTGTTCCTTCAAGAAGAATTGTTCATTGGTTAGGAATTGAGAAAAGGGAGTAAGAGAAAGAAGAATACTGGAGGAATTAAGAGGAGTTGTGTACAAATTAAAAGCATTTCATTTTAAATGGAGCTCACTTTCTCAAAACATCCAGCTACAGGTTAGACAATAGTTAGAAACTGGGATATGGAAGTTGATGGTAACTCTTTGATCCTTTGTTACCTGGCACAGGTGAAGGCTGGAACAAATAGGGTGCTGTTGTAACTGGGACTGTGCACAAAAAGGCTTTGGTTATCCATAGCCTGCGACTGCCCCACTCCTCCTCAGATTGCTTAAGATGCAGGAGTCCAAATGGATATGGACCAGCATCTGATATTTTTGGTATCCTGCCCATTAACTTCCCACACAGTGCAGCTGAGTGCTGCATGCTAGAAGTTCTGAAGGGAAGAACTTGGGAGAGCCCTGGGCAAGCACATCCATATACATCAGGGAGTTATTTATAAAGGCTGAGCTGGAATGCCCATCAGATCCCAGAGGTATTTCACCAAGAATGAGGAGATGATCCATCCCTGCAAGCAGATTTTTGCACACAGAATTTCATTTGTGTGTTTGTGGGTGGGAGTGTGGTAGAGGATATAAATAACCTTTGCAAACTAACCTAAACCACCACCTTGTTTTCACGTAAGTCAGCACTCAAAATTTTTAATGACCAAGATAATTCCTACCTGTGACTGAGTCAAAGCAGCACCTTAGAATGAAAGTTGGTTTTATTATATTACTGATTTCCTGTGCCACAACCTTCCCACTGATTTGGCTGCTTTAATTCTTGGTGTGTTGGTGGAGGGGAGGTAGGGGGAAGGAGTTGTGAGACACAATGGACTCTTACTTCAAAACCTGAGATGTGTAAAACTCAACGTCTTTTTTTTTTCTATAATCAGTTCCAAATGAGCTTTTACAAGGAGAACTCGGAACTGGCTTGGTTGAACAAATTGATTTCTCATGCTTGAGTAAGTAAAGTTAAACATCCTTGGGAAGCCTAGAAATTTAAATTTTGAGAACTAGGCTTTTTATAAAGGGCTTTTGATTTATTAGATTTAGAGCAAGACTGTTGAAATCACCTTGAGGAGCAGAATTATTTATGGCAGCTGCTTACAGTACCAGTGTAATGCCACTTTTGCATGTTTTTAATTTTGTTCCCTCACATGGTCTGTGCTATGTTAATGATCACCTTGTCATGCTGCCAGTGGAAAACACTTTTATAAATAATTCCTACTGGTAAGATGAAAGTGTTAACAGAAATACTTCAGTGAAGGTCTTGATTAACTTATATATTTGGCTTGATCATGGTGAAGCTTAGACTTAAAATATGTTGTTACCAGAACTAATAAAACCCATTCATTTTTTCATGTACTGTGTTAATTACCCTTTTACTTTCCCTCATGGGCAGACACACAGAGGCTGATTTCAGGTTTGTGTTGAAGACTGCAGTTACACTTTTAGACTTCTTCTTGCTGTACTTACAAGTTCCTACCCAAACAAAACTAACCTTCCCTAATTTCAGAATCCATATATTGTAATAGTAGACCTTCAGGACTATAGATTGTTACACTTAGGTGCTCTATTTAATCTGCCTTTACTATAAACAGCTGTAGAAAGAGCTTCTAAATTTTTTGTATTTTCTCATACTCACTGAAAGCTCCCTGTCTTACATTCATGCATTAAGAAGCACAACTGAAAACTGAATTTTCAGAATATGTTTCTTCTTTAATCCAAATTCTCCAAAGGTAAATATTTCAGTCAATTGCCGTTTTGAAATAGAGAATACTAACATAACATATTCCATCACCTCTGAGAAACATCAGGAAAACAGGCATGTGTCACGTTCTCTGAAGCTTAATAGCAATGGGATCACATAAACTGTGTTAATGAAGGGCCTTTTAGAAAAGATGTTCCCAATACTGATTTCCATCTCCCAAAGCAGACTCCCTGGGAGTTGGACTAAATGGTCTCCAGAGGTCCCTTCCAGCCATGAGCATTCTGTGTTGGGTAGATCAGTTTAATTAGCCAAGATCATACTCAGGTGGGCAATAGTCTTTAAGGTTATATATCAAAATACAGATTATTTGATACTTTGGAGTCAGTGGCCTTATGCTCCCCCAAAGCAAGGTCAGCACAGATCTTGGAGTTCAAATACAGTGGGTGTAGGGAGATGATCTCATGGTGAAGTAGTACTTACATATACACAAACTGAATTATTTTCTAGGCTGGTTTATAGAACTCAACAGTGGTTTCATTTCAATTCTTAGAAGTAGAGGCAACACAGGCAGCCTTTGCTTGTTAGCTGCCTTTTTTTGCAATGTATTTCGGTTTTTAGCACGGTCATCTGTGTGCCACTGTGAAAGGCTGTCACAGGGTAGAGCTGAATTCTCCAAATTAGAGGTTTTACTTGATTCTCTCAGTTTGTGATTAAGGCTCACCTAAGTGCCCTCCATGACAAGGTGAAGTAGAATGTGGCTGTTCCTGAAGGAAACTCATTTGAAATATACAGATAGAAAAATAAGATGTTAAAGACAGAAAGAGTCTTTATGTTAAAGATGCATGTTACAGTCACAGTGTGGACTGTAACTTCAAATGGCATTACTAAGTAAAAAAGGTAAAAGTTCCTTGAGCAGTGAAGTGAAGGAAGCTTAAGTTTGGTGGGTTTTTTTCATGGATTTGTTTCACAGGTAAGTGGATTTTTTCATGTCTGATGGCTCAAGTTTCATCTCTTCAATAGGCATGACACCAGTAGGGTCTCTTTTCTTTACCCTGCTGGCTATTTCATAGAAACAAGACTTAATGTTTCAGATTCCCTTATCATTTTTTGTCAAACTAGATTGAAACAGCTTACAAGTTGTGGTGGGAAACACACACAGTATGCCTCCTGATTTCCTTGTTTTGTTTTAAAATGGGGAAATAATCCCTTTGATGTTTATTCTTTCAGATTGCCAGTCTGATTGAATAAAATACACTAGAGCTGTTACTCTTTCCTGTGCACTGAGTGCTCCCTTCCTCACCATCCTCTCATGCTTCTTTCACCTTTTCAACAGTTCTTCAGTTTACCTCTGTAAGCTCGCAGCCTTCTGCTTTTCTGTCTCATTTGTCTTTTTGTAATTTGCTTTGTAAATTTAATTGTGTGAACTGAATATTTTTATAAGGAGGGGTGATGGGCTGTTGTTGTTAGGGTTGCCTAACACTCTTCATTGTAAAATCCTGGTTCTCAATTACTCATGTTAATCCCTACTAGCTGGTACTGAGATTTTTCTATACTGAGTATTTTTTGTAAACTTCAATTATTTGGGTTTTGTTACTGTAGACATGATTCTACATATGAAATTAGGAGGAAATACTGTATTTACACAGGCTGTGAAAAAGATTGAAGGTGTTTTCTTTGAATGCTGTTATACATGTATGCTTTGGATATGCAGGATATTTTTGGTAAATATGTACAAATTTGACTGAGAAATAGAACTATAAAAAGCTATGCTTTTAATATATATACACACACACTCAATAGAGATTGATAGGAGCCTAAAAGCTAAAACCTCCAAAGGTTTTTGCATTCACAAAGCAACTTAAATGTCTCTGCTCCTGAAATGCTTACCTGCATTTTGAACAGGGCTACTGAGGATGTTCTGTGCCAGGGACACTGCCTCAGGATTGTGCAGCCGTGGCTGTAGGTAGCTCTGGTCCAGACTTTGTTTAGATACTTGAAATGATGAAGGTAAAGATTTCTTTTTCTTTTTGGACCTTGGCAAATTATACATATATGTTGCCATCTTTCTCCTCCAGCAAAGCTTTCCCCACACTGAGAATATTTGGAGGATAGCAAGGTCCAGGTATCCAAATGTTAGGAAATTCAACTTTAATTCAACCTTTTAATGCTGCATGTATGAAGAAGCAAGGATAAGTTGCACTATCACTTCACTGCCTGGGTTTTTTAATAGAAGTTCTTTTATAGTTCAGTCGGCAGTGCAGATTTGCTCTGGTGGTGAATCAGGAACATACAGTGTAGGAAATTATCATCTTGAACAGCACTACTACTTTAGCTGCAAGTTGAATGTGATTAAGAGAGTAAGACCAGGATCACAAGAAGGGACATGCCAAAGCTAGTTAGTTTTGCCCTTGAGATTTTGCATTCTGTCCCTGCCTCTCCCAGAGAGCTGTTTTGTGCAGGTAAGCAAGTCATTCCAAGCAGAGTTTGGAAAGGAGGTCACCATGCTGAATGCTTAGCTGGATACCTTGCAGGCATGATTTGCAGGAGTTCAGAGCACACACAGCTGAAGCCAGAGGGAAGTGCATTTTGAATATTAAAACATTATGGGGTGCTGACTCCTCAGTGAAACAAGTCATAAGGTCTCAGATGAGACGTCTAAAACCAGTCAAGATTTTTTAATCTTCATGACTGCCTGCTCTTCCTGCAGAATAGATAGTGCCATTCCTTCTTTCCCTGCACATCGTTATAGTGATTTATGAAGCACTCTGTATCACGATGAATGACTGAGAGCCCAAGGTTACTTAGCCATTCTGTCTTCCATGCCTATTTAGAATATTTTGGAATATTTTGAATAAGAAAAGTTCAAAGCCATGTAATAAATGTGTAGAGAATAGAAAGAAAGATTTCTTCCCTGTGATGGGGAAGTCCCTGGTGTTGCATAGTTCATGTCTGCATTACTGTGTGAGACACAAATGTTTTTAATTTTTGTCTTGTGCAGGGAGCACTTCCATTCAGCACACTGGGGAGAGCACTCAGCGCTTAGTTCCTTCTCAGTTGAAGAGCCACAAACCAATTCCTCAAAGAACTTTGAAGGAAATGGAAAAGACAAATGTAAAATCTGTATCAGACAAATATATTGGAATCTGTGTTGATTTTTCTATTGAAGAACTCTCTTTACTGACTGAATACTATTTATCAGTCAAAGAGTTTGTGTATATATTTACACTTTATGCAAAACCAAGCAGCTCCTGCTCCTTACGTAAATTTACTTGGACGAAAGCCTTGAAGTAGTTAATACAAACCATGTTACAATTTACTGATCCACCTGAGCATGCCAAGGCCTCTGGAATGCCGTGTGCTGAAGATGCAGATGAAGTTGCAGGGAGCCACCCCACCGATATCTGAGATGGAGATACACTGTCCAAGTCCCTTGGAGCCTGCTAGAGAATGCCCTGATGACAGCTAGAAGTTTCCTAGCAAATCCTGAGCCGGCTGTTAGCACTTTTAGATTACAGCTGTACAGAAATGGCAGAGCCTGAGGTATTCCAGTCAGAGAGATACAAGTAAGTCATGCGACTTCTAGAGAGGTGTAGACCTGCCCATGTAAATAGAGGTGTCCTGGGTCACTGAAGGTGCAATCCCTTTGATTCACCTATGTGGCAAGAACTGTGTGAAGGAAAAAGGGTGTGAGCCCCTCCTTAGGATTTCTTCAATGTGAACATCATGTTGGGAAGAAACATAGAGTTCTGGTTCTAGAAATGCCTCAGTCACAGTAGGTTGGTTAGGATCAGCAGGTCTTTAATGTGAATCAAAGCTTGTGGTACTAGAGTGAGGAATATGTGTGTATAATCTCATTTCAGAGTATTTCTGAAAGAAAGGGCAAAAACCAATTTATTCTCAAGTGAAATCACTGCTGTATTATCTTCCTATTGAAGAGAGCCAGTGGTTCTCTCTTGGAGTGAAAATGCTCTTGAAAAATATCTTTGGAGATAGACATTTTCCATTCAGGATTGAGACTTGGAGCTGTTTACCTGTTACACATCTGCAGGGGAACTGAGTTCTAAGTTCTCCTTAGATCACTAAGTGACCTGTAATCAGAGTTGTTGAATAGCACCTGCCTGTCTATAGGACTGCAGCTCAATAGTCCGGCCGACTTTTTTTGTTGCAACGTCAGAAAACTTAAAACGGATCCTACTGTAGTGCATTGAAAGCAATTTGCAAGTAGGCATTGGAAGGCGTTGTGATCTTGAAAGAAAAAATGAAGAAAATTCTCTTGGTCATTTGTACTTAGCACCTACAGTGTGAATGTTTTGTGGTCCTGGCAGCTTCTCACATTACAGAGCGTTGGCAAATTTAGTTCATAGCATTGTGTATCTGTGTCCAGCAAAAAGAGAAAAATAATGTGAGCTGTTCTTTACACACATTTCATCCCTTAGATGACATCTGAATAAGAACAGACAATCTGGACTCTATTGGAAGCTTTTCATGTAAGGGTGGCTGGGCTTTTTTTTCATCAGGCATTCATAGAGTGAATGGTTTCTGTGGGATTTTGCTCTTGAAGTGTATTCTCTTACGTGGTGAGGAAATGGCTTTAGAAAATTGGCCAGTAAAGAAGCTGAGACTGTATTATGAACATTTTTGACATAAATTATTATGCAAAAGATTTATGGCACTCTCTGTAAGAGCAATTTTATGGCCACTTCTTTTCCAATGTCACCCTCTTTTAACAAGTAATATGAAACAAAGATAAAAATTAAATATGAACGATCCTAAAAACAGTGTGTCTCCCCATAGCATGTTGTAAAAGGTACCAGAAGTGATGCAAAGACTGTTATGGAGGTTTCCAAGCTGGTTTTTTTGCTATTCTGCTCAAAAATACCTTCCTTCAGTAAGTCGCACATGCACATGAATCAGATGTGTTGTAGTAAGTTAGCAAGTGTCTTCTCTACTCAGATGTGCTCAGTAGCCACAGTTTGCAGGAATCTGTAACTCTGCCTTGTTCCACCCTTTAAGGAGAACTGCTGGAAGAAGGATGAGAAATATCAATGTAAACTAACATTTAGGAGAAAGTTAGAATAAGATCAAAACATGTTGTAACCTAAGAGGCCATGAAAATCAGAACATTTTTCAATAATCTAAAATGACTCTAAATTCCAGTAATTAAAAAGTGCAGTTTCCTTAGCAATTGTCACCAGCTGAGTCAAGCTTGCATCTAGAATGAGGGTTATAGCACCAAAAAAGTTTAGTGTTGTATCAGTACTCATGAAGAAATAAATGGCATTTTTATGTTTATTTTTGTGTCTTGCAAAAAATTCACCAAAATACACTTAATAATCCACATGAATTGGCTTAATTAAAGGAGAGAGAACTTTTGCATTGAGACTCATAATTGTCTTAGAAAGTTTTACTGGTGTTTCTGGAACTCATTAAAATCAGGGGTTTTTACAGGGGGAACTTTATATTACTTCTTTTTGAAGAATTATATTATATAGAAAATATGTAAGCATTGTGATTTTTTACTTTCTATTCCCAAATTTATGTCAACACCTTACAAGTTGTTGTCAGCCCACTTATACAACGTTAGATCATCACATGGATGAAGGAACTGTTTGCTTTCTGGAATACAATGCCTCTAATTAAAGTTGAAAGTGAATGGACTGAATTAGAATCAGCTCATCCATCAAAGACTGGCTACTGATTATTTACTGACAGTGCTTCATTTAGCTCTATTAATTACTCAGTGGCACTGTTATGTAAAGGTCATGCTTGAAAAATTAGGAAAGAATACATGAAAAACTATTTTATGCACTCAGTGCTGGAGTCTGGAAGTGGTAAATGTTAAACAGAGTGTTCATGTGAATAATCTATTAAATGTGTTTTTTCTTATCAGCGTTTTAATTGTGAGTGAGTAAACAGGACAGCAGCTTACAGATCCTGACAGGTTCCTCATTCAGGCTGTGATGGTCATGGCTGTGGCTCCAGAGCAATCATAGCAATAAAGGAAAGTTTGCCTTTCTATTACTGCTTTAAAAATAGCTTTCTTTTTCATTTTTGTTGTTGTTGTTCTGCCCAAATTACATGGATTTACAGGTATTGCAGGGAGAAGAATTTTTTTGTAGTTTTTTGTACTCATTACCCATTCTTTTCTTATTCCTTTATCCTTTAAATTATAAGCCTCTTACCACCATTCCCCAGATGTCACTCTAAAATTCCATCTATGATACTGAAGTACATGTGTCTCCTGTGTTCCTACAGCAGAGCTGTACACTGCAGCTCGTTCACATTCAGTAACCTTCATCACTGCTAAGCAAAAACTTCTGTATAGCTGGTACATGCCAGTAACAAGAATCCTCAGTTATACATTTAATTCTAGTCATTGATACTAGTTTTGAAACCGTATTTACCTTCATTTTTTCCAATAAATACATAATTTTAATTTAAAAAAACATGTGTTCTCATTGGCAGTGTTTTAAAAATTAGCTGAATAATATTTTTACCTTATAAAAAGGAAAAGCATGGGTTCTGTTGGTTTAGGCAGTTTTTCTGTTGGTTTAAACTTTTTGCAGTTTAAATTAGAACATGGCTTGGAGGTGGGGGGAGGCTCTGCAAAAGTGGTAACATAAGAGGTAAAGTCCAAATGCTCATTTCCTCTGACAGATCTGTGAGCTGTGGTTGTTTTGTAATGAAACCCTTCGTGTACAGGAGCATGGGAAAATCTTAGGTACACATCCATATATATTTTAAAAGGAAAAATAATGTAGTTACTGAGTTGAAAAATACTGTTTGTGTCACATTCCAAAAAAGGGCTTGAAAAGATGATGAATATGTGTGTGCTCTTTTGCTCAAGAAGGGACTTTAATTTTCTGTTCAGTCCTGAGCTGTAAGTTTCCATGCTAATCAGGCATGTTATTAACTCAGATCTGTTTATAATCAAAGTCAAAGCTGAGAGCAGCATCACCGCCGCTCCACTCAGAGACTGCAACTATTAAGAAATTAGTTTTGATTAGTTTGTTTTGTAATGGTGTTGTGTTTTGACATCGTGTTGCGTGATGTCAGGAAGGGCCTTGTTTTAAAGCCATCCTGAAAAAGCATGGCTATAAAACAGACTCAGGCAGGGAAATGGAAAACATATGAAGCAGTTGTACGTCATCTAGGGAATGGTATTTCTCGAGAGGATAGAAGTGATCTAATTGCCTTTGATTTTATGAAACACTATGAAAAGGAATCTGCTTATATATTAGATTTTACATGAATGGTCATTTTAAAAAGTGGAAAGTTTGATGTTTGTAACTTAAATTGACACAGTACAATTGCAAGAGCCATCTGTCAACCATCCACATGCAACAGTTACCATTTCTGCATTTTCTTACTTTTTTTGGGGGGGGGTTGGTTGGTTTGGTTGGGTTTTTTTTCTTTTGTTTTGCTTCTCAGTTGTCTTCTTTTAGTTCTAGTGCCCAGAAGGGTGATAGCACTCTAACATTATTGTGAAGACTGGGTGGGTATGAAACCCCTTTACTTTTTTTATTCAGCTGTTTTTCCAGTGGCAAGACACCTATGCATTGTCTTGCTTTGGAGTTGCACAATTCCTGCCTGCCTCAAAGCAGAACCTATTTCAACACAGGAAATGTATTTTTTTAGCCTCACTTTATTTACCAACTCTTTTAACTCTTGGGTTGGGCCAATGGGATTTTTTTTCTTTTTTAAATTTGAAGGCTTTTTAAATTTTATGAAGTCTAGACATATGTAAACACAGCATTTTAAGTAAAAAATATATCTGCAGCACTGCCTCATTCAGCTCTCTTGTATTTCATATGCTGAGAATAGAACGAGCTTGATTATTACTGAACACCAAAAGGAAGACAATCTTTATACAACAAAGAAGTGATTAGTGATTAGGTGAAATGTTCCATTTGCAAATCTAGTATTACAGGTATTAGTGACCATGATGCTGAATCTGCCATCATTTGGATGAGAACCTGATATCTTGCTTGATACTCATCATCTTTTACAGTGATGTATCAGGAAACATGAGATAAATCCCCAGTTTTGCTAAGCAATCATCCAGTGATCTTTGTTGCTTTAAATGTCCATGCTGGCCTCTGAAGTAAGAATACTGCCTCATTTTACCAGGGTGTTATGAGGTACCATATTGATAGTAATGTATTAATATTTATCACTTGATGGGCAGCACTTGGTGCAAGAAAGAAAAATATTTTACCAGTTCAGATGGGAATGGTCTACTTAAAATACTTGAAATACTTGTAATTTCAGTTGGAGAACTTACCCTATATATTTTCCTTGAAAACAACACTACTGTTGGTACACTGTTCTTTGTGAGATTTTCTCTCGGAGCTGTTACACGAAGCTTCCTTGCAGATTCACTTCTGTTTGTCCTGAACACAGTATATGTTTACAAAAATTGCACTGCTCTTTGATCTAGAATGAACTTCAGTTAACAATTGGCAGCATGAAAATTACAAAATGCTTTGTATTAGGCAAGGAATATGTTCTGCTTTTCTCCTTTGCCTTTATTTTATCATGGTTGTCCTTAAAGTCTGTGTATATGCTCTTAATACATCCCTTCAGTTCCCCATAATATCACTGAGGCTTTAACAGAGAACAATTGTATAGTTGGAGGACACGTAATAGGCTACTAGAAGAAATATTTACATCTGGCATGATCAAAGCTTTTGGACTATATGAATGTGTAAGTGGGAGGTCTAATTTTTATGTGGGCGGATTCACAAAGACTAAAACACTGCAGTACTTAACCCCTTTCCCTTTATGAAAATTCAATTCCTCAAAATTAAAAAAGTATGTAGTACCTGATTCTTATCTTTATTTTTAATTTTGATGAGTAGTATTAACTATTCTGCTTGTAACTACTTGTTTTAAGTCAGAGAGAATTTTTTGGTATTTCAACCCCTGTAGTGGCTTATTTAGTAAGATGTTTATCTTGCTCATGATGTTTTTGCATGTTGAAACATATGCACATTTTCAAATTTAAAAAACTCATATTTTTAATACAGTTTTGATAGTCTACAGAACTGCTGTGGAAGGAGCTCTGCTGTATTTTCAGTTTCTAGCACTAGCTACATCTTCAGCTTTGGGTTTTGCAGTTAGTTCCTCTGGCAGTAATGAGCTGTGAGCCCTGACTATTTGAATTTTTTTATTCAGTTACTTTAAATAGTTACATTACAAAAAGCTATTAACGCCCAGTCATTTAAATAATCTCAGCATTTTGTTTGCAAGGCTCTGATGGGGACGTTTGGGATGATAGCTGACCTGGGCTAACAGCTTGCTGAACGGGGAGGTCTTGCTCTCGCTTTGGCTTCTTCCCTTCCTCCTGCTGTCCTGTGATCTTCCCTTCCCCGGCCCCCAGCTACGCCAATTCTGACTGCAGGGTAACCAGCTCAGCTTGCCAGCCAAGCAGGAGAGCCCACACGCCAGAGCTGCCTGCCAAATGCCTTTTGTGCTGTCCTGAGCCTTAATTTACCAGGTGATCAGCAGAGTACTCGAGCTGGCTCCCAGGTAAGCATCAGGGGCCTGGGGGGCTGTGGTGGAAGGGGAGCCACCTGCCCTTTTTGCCCCTGGTGAACTTGAGTCTTTCTCAGAGCCCTCTCTGAAGTCACAGCATGAGTCACGAACACAGCGTCGTGTGTAATATGTGGCTTTGTGAAAACCAGCCCTGCCTTTGCAGGCAGATGATGATGTGAGGAGCACTTCTTGTAAACAGTGAAGACTGTACATTTCTTTTGAGAAGACACACATCTTTTGTGTGATTCTGTGCATGCTTACAGCATCCCTAGCAGTTACTTTTACAGCTGGGGGTCATAAAGCAACAGAATATCTTCCCCCTGTGAAAGTGTTTTTTACCTGTTAAATCATGGGTACCTATGTAACTTTGCTTTCTGTTACTCATTACTTCAGCACTCCAAGCTTAGGAGAGTTAATATACTTCTTTTGGATATATGCTATATCTCTTCGTTATCCTTGAGGCATTGACAGTCCACAAATCTAATCCTGAACTATTCTAAAATCAAATATGTGTTCACTGGTATCAAAGTCCATTAATATCAGTGTGTTCTGTAAGTAACAGCGACTGAGGGAGCATTTCAGAAATCATGGTGCCATTCCTGATACTCAGCAGGAGTGGGATGGAATGAGTGGGTGGAAGTGAAAACGCTTCATCTGTCAGACATGGGTATGTTGTTGAGTCTCTCTGAACACTTGAAGTACCAAGATGCTGCTGTGCCAGAAAGCCCTTGCAAGGTAGGCAGGCTCTTACCCAGATTTTGGAACTTGAAGTTGTAGTGTTATCAAAGTGATGTGGCTTTGTTATTCTCAACACCAGAACTGACACACAGTTTTTGTTGATCAGTTAAATGTCATCTGTAGTTCACAGAAAGGTGGTCAGTGTGTTCAGGATCTTCGTGTTTTCCCTGTATTTTTTTCTCTTTTTTAGTTTGAAGAAAAAAAAGCAGCAACAAAAAAAGACTTGCCATTTCCTTTGTTGCAACTTGTATGATTCTCTACAAGACTGCTGTACTCTGTGACCACAAAACTGCCTTTTCTTCTGTGTCATGCTGTTGGAAAGCTGCTAACAAGCGAGTTTAGTCTAAGCAGAACCTCAGCATTACTTGTTTTGCTACCTCTTGGTAGTTTTCAGCATGGTCATGTAATACCACAATTAGAGGCCCTCATCTATTTCTTGATGCATTTCTCAGCAGTTCAGCGTTCTTGTTCACAAAGAGAGCATCACTGTGTGTATTTATACTTAAGGAGACTAAGTGTTAAAAAGGTCCCACAACTGGCAGTACTATCTGTAACTGGTCCTCCAAAGCAACAGCTGACTCAGCAATGGGAAGTACCATGTTTGGTTTCTAGCTCCCAGCATCACCTAATTTGCTAAATATTCAGATACAAATAAAGTGACATAAGGAAGAGGCCTTTATATAAATATTTATAATCGTAGGCATTCAGAAGTCATAAAACTCAAAAATATCATCAGAATTCAAAAAAGCTGAGCTAAAGTGCTGCATTTTGTAAGCATTTATAACCAGGATGTTTGTTTCAGGCTCAGAACACCATACTCCATTTTAATCTCTGTTCTTTCAGCACTGAAGATTGCCAGTATTTCTGAGGTCCCTATGGCACTTGAATGAAACTGTTTCCTGCCTAAGCAAACCAAAATAAAGAAGACAGCCATTGTGTCTATCAGACTGGTACCAAATGGGGTACAGCAACAAGGAAAGCAAGGGTTTTTAAAACAAAACAAGCAAACAAAACACACACCCCAGACCAGAAAAAAAACAAACAAATAAAAAACTCCAACAAATTCCTGGAAAGGAGTGTCAGCAAAAACAATACCTAAAAACCTAATACCTAAAATAAATGGGATGGAAACGTTGCACTACATTACTTCGCAAGCACTCCCTCACGGAAAAAGCTCAGGGGTGTCCTGATAATGTGATAATTCCTGACATGAAGAAAACAGATTTGAACATTTGATTTTACTGTCTAGCAGAGACAAACTGTGTATGTAACATTATTAGTGTCACGAAGAGATTGACTGCCTGCCTTCCTGTTGCTTGTTCAAGGAGATTTCCATTTACCCTCATCTAACTCCAAGATAAAGAAGAGACCATCTGTTCTTTCTCCTTCACTCCCTTCCTTATTACGGTCCTTTGTCCTCATCATCTCAAATACTAATTCATTCTCCCCAATGTCCTCGGTACATTGCCTGGTCTGTCAAGTGCATGTACTCATCTCTCCAGAGGTCTGCTATCTCTTAGATGTTTCCTTATTCCTTGGCATGTGTATTTGCCTAATCCTGGTGTTTCAATGTGAGTTTCTCTGCTGTGCCAACGTACCCCAGAAAACCTGCAGCTAGCCGGAGGCCTTGGGAGGGGTTACAGCACAGGGGTCTATGCTTCAGCTCTGAATGTGGGTTGTGAGGGAGAAGTCTTGGCTGCACTGCTGTGCCTCTTCCATGGAGATGGTTGTTTTCTTTCAGGAGAAAAGCTTAAATACAGTCACATACAACAAGTAAGGTGTGCCTTCTATATCTGTATGGATTCTTACCAAATAATTCTGACTCTGCTGTGTTGCCTGCTCCCAAATTACAGCCTTCAAGAATGGCATGTTCTTATGTGCCACTATTTAGACCATTCAGTGAACATTTTTTCAGTTTGCTGGTGACTATGGGCATGGATTAATTTTGCCAGAATCCTTTTTATAGTAATAGGGATTTTAAAGAGGCTTGTCCGCTAGCTCTTCTCTTCCAGTCGTCTTCCTGCACCCCTTTTAGAAAGAAAAGAATACTGCAATAAAGTTACAAGTGGAGAAACTCCTACCTGTGGACACAGAGGACTTGTGGCATTTTCATATACTCTGTTATCAAAGGCAGCCCTAGGACCCAGAGAGTTAAGTCAGCATCTCCCCAAATGAGAGCAGTGAGGAAGTTGAGGGAAGAAGTACGGTGTGGATTATAGCTTTGTGTACAGCTCTGGCATGATGCCAAAACCTGTATAAATATAACTCTGTGATGGGGTTGTAAACAGAGTCTGCCTTTCCCTTCTCAAACATCTTTCCTAAGCCTGTCTTCGTGCCAGATCTCTCTTACATGTGTGTGTGTGTATGTATATCTTATTATATATAAAGAGATTACACACCAAATAATTACACATTTTATATCCCAGCCCTTTAAAAGCATAGCACGTGTTGTGGGTTTTGAGTTCCAGTGAAAATATTACATGAGATGTAAGCCATAGCTGTTTGGCAAAAATAGTCACCATGTAATAGTGACAGGACTGTCTGGAGATGTTTCTAACAGACATATCTGTGTATTTAAACCCAGATTAATAAATGTCACTACATGGGCAGGAGAAAAAAAAATTAAGTATCAGCATTTTCAGTTGCTTCATGTATTATTCTGGAATTGAGAGAAGGCCCCAGTGGCACAGAAGTAAACACCCATCTAATTTATTTGCAGTATAATTTATCATTCTGTGCATGTTTGTGTAAGTTCAGCATCTGTTTTCAAGAGATCATTTTTGTTCTGATTTTATTTGAAAATGTTTGTGGTCCTGCTCTATATTCTTACACATATTTTCTCTCCACAGAGTTTCCATTTAGGATAGTGAATGCTCCAATGGCCTTAGATTTAGCCTTTGGTATAGTGTGTGAGCTGCTGCAGCGGTGGGGGGAGATCCGTGCCGGTGTCCCAGTCCTGCTGGATTGGCTTTTGGGAGACAGCGACCTGCAAAGAGATGGAGAGACTTCTGCCCTGGTAACTTTAACAAGCAGTTGCTATAGCATGTTAGAAGCACTATAGTTCTGCAGTCTCGTGGTAGAAATAGAGTGAAGTGTCTCATCTGATGTAACCTGATAATTGTTACTGCAGTACTAACTGATTTACAGTCTTTTTAAAAACTGACATGGATATTATGTAGAATGAAAAGAGTTTTATGTCAGTTTCTTGATACTGCCAACATAAAATTAAAGAGATCAATAAGCAAACATTGAAATAAATCAAGAGCTACTTCACAAGGCATTGTTGACTGAAACATTTTGAGATTGTAATGTAATTACAGTCAGTATTATTGCAGATGATGGCTTCCCTTGAATTTAAACTGCTGTTGGGGGTGCCAGGCACATCTGGGCATTCAAGACCAGTGTTCTACCAACGCTGGCTTTCCCAGAGATGGCATTTAAATATTTGGTAACGTTACGCCGTCATCCATGTGACTGGTTCTGCTCAACACATGAAACAGCTGTGCTTAAATCAGTCATTGACTTAAGGATTGTTTCTGTAAAGATGACCTTTGCCACACTGGTTCTGTAAAAGCCATTACTGTATAACACACGGTGTTCTTTTTGTCTTGAAAAGACTATAGAAGCCAAAATAATGCTGGAAGGTAAACTGGAAGGAGCGGGAGCAGCCACATCTTTGAGAAGTTTGTTGGCAATTAATATGACACATGAAATACATAATGAATCTTTTCTTAAGCCTGTAGGTTAGGTGTGCATTACTGAAACAATTTTCATTCAATCCAGTCAAAAAGCTCCATGATATAGCAAATTACCATACTGCTTACAGAGGCACTGCTTTGTGAAATATAATACTGTTTCATAGGAGAAGGCAAGCACATATTAAGGATTAGGGCTACTATTTACTTCCACTTTTTCCCAAGACTTGTGCCATAACTGCCTGATTATTGAAGGTAAAATTTCTTTGGCAAAGTAGGAACCTTTTTACTGTGTTTTTCCAAACCCTTAAAAAAAGGTGTATGAATGTTTACCTTTTTTTTAATATAAAGAGCTGTTCTATGACAGCCTCTGTTGTCATAATTTCTATACATATATACATATCCTTTTTCATATCTGTTATGATTTCCTTGTTGTTATCAAACCACAAGTCATTTTCTAATCACTGCTGGTTTTCTTTTTGTTAAGGAAGAAGACGATTCCCTGTTTGATAAAGGGGAAGTGAATTTTTGGGCAGAGAAGCTGACTCATGTGAGACAACTTAGTAAGCACCTTTTACATCTTATATCAGTGACTCATGTCACCTTACCAGATCATGGGGAACTTAATCATCTATCCAGAATAGCACTGGACCAAGCCCAGCGCATTGAACACCTTCTTGGAGCTCTACCTCTGGTTCCAGAGTTTTCCAGAACTCCAGAATTCACAAGATTGGCGATTCAAAAGGAGAGAATATCAACCTGTCTTGAAATATTAAATCTGCTGAAGCCTGATGACCCTTGCAGAAATGAAAAAATTGAAAAATAAATTACTAAAACTTCATCCTCAGGGAGCTGCACACATTACTGGATGGGCAGGGAGACTGAATTCCAGCAGTGGATTCAAGGAATCAGGGATTGCTGTGATGACTTCAGGAAACTGCAGTACCTTCAGTATTCAGGGTAGAACTACATTTTTTTGTTTAATTGTCCATTGAGTTTTTCTTATGGGACGTGCAGTGGGAGACTTTTCCTTTTAAATGCATTTGCTAATGTCATTCAGCTGAGCATTGTTTATTGCAGCTACTGTAGGAAGTAAAGCAGCTAAACCTACTATTTTCCATTCATCCAGGTGCAGGCCACCTGTAGTTCTGTTACATTTTAGCCTACATTTTTACCTCCTGTATCTTAATACCAAGAAAAAGTTCAATTTTTTTTTTTACTTTCAAGATGTAGTGTGTTAATTATTAAATTAATATGTTCTTTTTAAAAAATCTTCAAATGTTTCTAATAGAAAAGCAAACTGTGACTTCTTTGTTCATAGCAATTTGCAGAGTACATTTTAAATTTTACTGCATTTTCCTCTGGAGGAAGACAAGGATTTTCACTTTGGTAGTAACCTTGTTTTGCACATGGAAACGGCATTAGTTAGATTTCTGCATGCCTCTTTTCTCCTTTAAATCAAATAACTACTTTCATAAAATGGCTCTAAATGAAGACTTGCTGTGTTCAAAACGAAGCAGCTGTTCCATTGCAAACGAAACAGTTTCATCTTTACTTCCAACACCTTGCTCTGCCAGCAGGCCTGGAAGGTGAGGTCCTGCCGAGGTGTTCCCGTGCTGCAGCCCTCGCTCCTGGGAGATGCTCTCCCCAGCTGGGGCAGCTTCGGGGACTCTTCCGAGGGCTCCAGGGTCTTGCTGCGTCTAAAACACAAAAATGCTTGTTGCACGTTGATGTTGGGGTTTTTTCTGCGAACCGGAATTGGGTTTTGATATGAAAATGAGACATCAAAAATAAATAATGATGTGAAAAGGTTGTGTTACCTTCTCATAGCAAGGGCCGGACGTGTGGCTGTGGCCTGGCTGGGCCCGCCGCAACACGGATGTGCGGCCCTGGACGCCGTGATTTGGGTGTCCTTGGAAGAAGAACATGTCCGGTGAACACCTGGTTGCTTTCAGCCTCTTCACCTGGTGCTGTCTGAGCGCAGTCCAGCCCTAAATCCCGGTGACGCCCAGGTCATGCCCGAGCGCCGGGCCCGCGGCCGGGCCCGCCACAGCAGCTCGGCCTGGTCCGCCGTGGGGCCGCCAGGTGGCGCCACAGCACCGCCGCACACGGGCCGGGCCGCGCTCCCGCCGGGACGGCCTCGGGATCGGGATCGGCCGGGGCGGGAACGGACACCCGGAGTGCCGGGATCGGGAACGGGATCGGGCTCCCGGAGTGCCGGGACCGGGATCGGCCGGGGCGGGAACGGACACCCGGAGTGCCGGGATCGGGAACGGGATCGGGCTCCCGGAGTGCCGGGATCGGGCTGAGCAGGGGCAGGGTAAGGCTTGGGCCGGCGCTGCTTGCCGTGCTGGGTGCTGCGGTGCCCCACAGCCGATCGCGGCTCTCTTGAGTTTAAATAGACTGCTGTAAATGGAGCTAAGCTGCCAAGTTGGGTCCAGTGGATATCTGAACACTGCACACAGTCACCGCTTAAAAAGCTCAACAGACAGAACTTAGGAATAAAAGTTTAGTATTTGCTCTACCTTTCCAGGATTCAGGGCTACTTATATAAAAAGTAATTTAAGAACAACTTGAGGCTTCAATAGGGAAAAGAGAAATGTTGGAATCTGAAATGATTCATAGAATGCCCGCTATCCAACTGAACAAGCCATGCTGCGAGTTAGGCTAAAAATTAATTTGTATGCAGCTGGTTTGAGCTCCTGGGGAAAGAATAGCCCAGATTGTGTCTGGAAGCCACTCTTAAAAACACAGTCAAGACCTGTACAGTTAATTAACAGCTGCTCATTTTGTCACATCTTTCCATCATTTCTGAACTAGTGTGGTGGCCACAGCTTCTGTAGTAGGAGACGAACTTTGTATGTTTCAAAATCACTGTAAAGTTCTGAGACCTTGTTCATGTCAGTGGGTAGCATAAGACAGTCTAGTAACATTGGCTTCTTTTTTAATTGGATAGATTTAAAAACATATATGCATATATTTTTTATACTGGCAAATGGATAAATGCAGACAGGTGACAGCACAGTAATAGACCCACTGTGACTGTAAAACTTGGTGAAGCCTTGAGGACTTGGTTAATCAGTTACCAAACAGCTCGAAAACTCAGTCTTCCTTATTGTGGTTTTAAGATCCGACTGGAACCTCTGTCATCCCGCTTGAGTGTATAAGAGAGCAAATAATAATTATATCAGTGGACATACATTTCACCACACGGTGAAATGATGATGGGTTACTGTGTAACTACTCAATGAAGAACCTTTAGACCCCGAGCAGCGATTGCAGGAGAGTTAGCAAAACCTGATGCCAGAGCACTTATCTGGCCGTGTGTTTGATCAAAGCCAGTTTATCAAAGTATTCCTCCCAATGGCGTTGACACATTGATCCGTGCACGATTGTCACGGTAAACTGTTCCCTCGGTTGGCTGGCGGGCAGGATCAGCTCCGGGGTGATGTTTCCATCGCAGAGCTGCGTGGGAGGAGGAAGAGTTTGAACTCGGGTCAGTGCGGAGGCGACTCCGACCGGCCCCGGCGAAGGTTGTGGGAAGCGATGCACGTTATGGCTGCGGCCCCGCGCTCCGGCGGCTGCCCGTGTGCGAGGCAGCACCCGCCGGCGGGACGGGAGCTGTGTCCCCCGGCAGGGCGGGAGGAGGGGAAGGAGCAGGAGCGTGGGATGTGTCCCGGCCCCGCTGGGCGGAGGAGCCGGCTGCCGGCGGGCCCGGCGGCCGCTGGAGGGCGGCACGTCCCCGCCGGCCGCGCGGGCAGCGGGAGGGGCCGGGAACGGGGCCAGGAGCCAGCCCGGCCGAGTCCAGCAGCGCTCGCCGAGCGGGGGACGGGCCCCAGGGGACTGCCGGGACACGGGAGGGAGCGAGGTTTGGGCTTTTTGGGCTTTCCGCCGCCCAGCTCCTCGTCTTTGCCGGGAGATTTCGCTCCCCGTTTC
>VYXF01005523.1:133285-154650 GCA_013397295.1 Polioptila caerulea | reverse complement strand
GGCTCTTTGCTGACTCCTTGGTTGCAGAGCTATTTTAATTTTTTTTTTTTTTTTTTTTTTTTTTTAATTTTTAATTTTTTTTTAATTTTTTTTTTTTTTGAGAGGATTGAGAATCAAACCTCTGCTGCTCCTAGTGTAACTCCTAGTTGGAGTGGAAAAATCTAGTAGTGGCATTTATCAATCACATCACTTATGGGGCTATGTGAATGTGCCATTAGCCTTCCTGCCTTGTTTGGGGTAAGGAGGAAATGGCAGTTCGGGTAATAAAAAGGCATAATTAAGGTTTACCCTTTGTCCCAAAAGCTTTGTTCCTCTTCACTCACAGGAATGCGGACTTCTGCCTCAATGCTCCCATCACCCAGCTGAGGGCATATCTGTGTTAATCAGGCTAGCATTAAATGTGCTAATCAGTTTTTGGGGCTTGGGTTTTAAACAAATTACCTTTTTCGAGGCTGTATTTATATAACTAAATACTTGGCAGCCTGGGGACTGTGTGAGTATTAATACTGGAAGAATTTTAGCTAATATCTCCACAGTTTGGCACCCTGCTCCAATCAGTCCCTTAAACTTTTCAAGTCACGATTTCGACCGGCTTATTTTTGTTCTTTTGTCATACTAATAATAAATGTTGTTAACATTATGGCATTTCTGCACTGCCTGGGCTGCCACAGCACTTTCTATAAATACAAGATAGAATGTAATACCGGTGCCATATGTTTGTGTAACAAACCTTGGACTGACACTTAGTTTAAAATTAAAACAAACCTAAGCAATGTATGACAACACAGCCCAGCTACAGCAATCGCTTTTTTTTTTTAATGGATCCAGTCTGGCATTTTGGCTCAGAATTCCTCCCTTTAATTCCCAGACTAATATCTGATGAAACTTCTTTTTGTCACTGTCTGCACAGTGGCACTGAGCTCTGATGGGTCCTTCCCCAGGCATCCCTGGTACAGATGCTGTGGCTGCAAGGAGCAGGCCCATGCCAGTGTTTTGGAGGAGCAGAGCGGCTCTTGGTTTGACTGGTGTCTAAGCTGATGCCTTAACTCACTTTTGGGATTTTTAGGTTAATTTCCACACTAAAACTGCATTAATTAGGAGTGTATGCCTCATTTAATTTCAGATTTTCTTTCTTCTCTAGGTACAGTTTTTGCTTCTCTTGCTCGCCCACCCATTCCCCTGACCCTACCTTTTCCTTGCCACAGTAGATAAGGACCTTACTTATTTCTGTATTTCCCTTATCTGGGACAGCTGTACTCACATCAGTGCAGTACTTCCATCTTCCCTGTGGTTTTCTGGTGGTTGAATGGGATCTTGGTGAGGGTGCTGGGCTTGGCTTTGGTGTCTCCTGGCTGGAAGAGGAGCTCTGGAAGCTTTACAGCAGCTGCCCCACATGAATCACAACCGTGCTGGTGTCAACGCCAGTGTTCTGTGTGTTAGAAAGTTGCTGCCAGGACAGGATGGGTGATGGCCCAGCGGTGTCTCCCAGCTGGCTGCTGGCATGCCAGTGTGTGGGGACAGCTGGGCCCGAGCTGCTCTGTGCCCAAGTGACACTCTGAGGCCTCTGTTCTGTGCCCTGCCCTGTTTGTATCTCCAAAGTGCTGCGACCTGGCCCGTCGCACTGTTAATGTTCCGCTGCTCAGAAATCCCCGAGTCCTTGAACTGGGAAGATAAAGCGTCTGTTTCTTGTGCTGCACAATCAAGTGTTAACCTTTAAACTGGTGACTTATGTTGTTGACTTAAGCAAATGTTCTCTTGCTTTCATTTCAAAATTCAGCTAAGCGTGTGAAGCTGGTCAGGCCATTCAGAACTTTCTGATACATTGCAATAAATCGATAAATACTGTGTAAAAAATAAACTGGTTTTTTTTCAAGAGCTTTGTGTTAAGAAGGAACTCTAAGGTTTCTGCTATTGCCCATCAGAGTTGTGATATATCTCTTAATAGCTGGAACACTTAAAATTACTTTGAAGATCTGGAAAATGGGGTCTTTACTAATCATTTGTTAGGACTGGGGCTTGCATGCTTGTTTCAGTTTATAGTCTGAAAGAAATTGTATCAAAGTCTTAAGACTGGTAGAAATGGATGTAATTATATAGGTCTCAAAATAGGGATTGATTTTAAATGTTTTGGTATGATCATTAGGAGATTTAAAAATGTATTGAATTAGTAGTTTTGATTTTTACTCCCTAGTCCTCTCAGCTTTTTGGGGCCTTTTTATTTGTCTGACTTTTCTCAGCTTGCCTGTGTCAGGTATAGTTGTGTGCTGTGGCTCCTGTTGGGTGGAGGGATTGCAGAGCCCCAAACACACTCCCAGCAGAGTGCCACGGAGCAGAGGGATGCTGCTCCTCGCTGTGGGCATCCTGATTGAAGCAAGGGCTGATTCCACTGTACCAGGGTTCCCTTCATTGCAGGCGTAGAGCCTGGAGATGCAGCACGGTCTGTGTCACTCCTGGACAGGGGCAGGTGGCCACGGGAGGAGCTGAGAGGCCGCTGGCTCCTCTCTGCTGTGCTGAATGCAGCAAACCAGGGGTTAAATACACAGGTGGGGGGTGACCCCTTTTCCAGAGCGTTATTTAAATGTCCAGTGCAACTCTACATTACTTTGAAAAAAAAGTTCTTGCCTTCCTATTTACTGATCCCACCCCATCCCATCCTTAGGTGTGCAGCTTTGGTTTTTTCAAAGAAAGGGTGCATTTGAAAACCTCATTTTTGAAGAAGGCCTGAGATTTTAGTTATGTTTATGACCAAAATGTGCTTTTATATTTTTCCTTTTGCTACTATAGCATTAAAGCTAAAGGACTTCCACTATATAGTTTTAACTGTGTGGTCTGTCTCTTCTTGCTGACCTTGAGGGTGAGTATTATTTGAAGGAGCTTCAGGCAGTAGTGCTCTATCACTAATAAGATAGGACATTTCAGGTTTTGCCTGCTGAGCCTACAGGCCTTGGCAGCACATTAACTCTGGAAACTGAAACTTAATTTTCTGACCCTTCAGCTTAAACTCAGATCCTCAGAGTTTTAAGGTGAAGATCCTGGGCTCCTTGCTTTATTCCATCTGAAATACAGTTGCCTCCTCCCTTTTGCCAACTGTGCAGCTGCTACCAGTCCAGAGAGGGGCAGGAACATCCTGAGTGACCACGGCTGTGTGGACCTTAGTGCTTATCTGCTGAAGAAGTAAGTGAAGGCTTGGGATGAAATTTGCTGACTCGAGGTGATGTAGCAGTTTCTCCTCTCTGTTCCTCCCTGACCCTTTCTGACCCATTCCCTGAGGCAGCTCAGGTTGCTCTGGGAGAGCATCCTGGCACCCTGCCCACCCCACGTGGCCCAGGGTGGGTGGGTGCTCTGTCCACTGCCACCAAAAGGTCCCCTCACCCCCAGCCAGCTCTGGTGCTTGCCACATTCACCTGGGTGTTGATGCATTTTATTAACCAGGCAGAAGAAAAATTGGTATGTTCTCCTGGAGCAGAGTTGAAGTGGGTCAGTCAGGAGTCATGATTTTCAGAGCTGGTGAAGGAAGAGGAGGAAGAGCCCCACATCCTGGCGAGAGGTAGGAGTGACAGGATGGGGGACAAAGTGTCTCCCCACCAAGCTGCTTATCCCTCCTGTGTAGATTGTTTTGTTTGAAGAAACATTGTTTCCTCACAGTTCTTTGGGAAATTCTTGGTGTGCCCATGTAAGAACTGCTTTTTTATATTGGTGATTATAAATCACTCACATGAACCTTGAGTGCTTCTTGTGCCATTTGAGCACACACCAGCATTTAAGGGAAGGCTCATTTCAACATAGAGTTTAATTGATGTGTCTGTATCCCTGAATAGTTTGGTTTACTGGAAATCAAGTAGTGGTTGTATGGCAAAGCACAGAATCTTCTGAGAAGTTCTCAGTGTTAAAGGAAACACTTGTTATCAGCGGGCATACATTTAGCAGGTTATGCAGCATATGTACTAAAGAACATTGGTGTATAGGTCTAATTCTTTTATTAAAATAATTTAATATTGCAGAGGAGGGTGGTGGAATGGGATTCCTCTCCCTTAAGGTCTAGAGACCTTGTCTCTAAAAATAATTTTTTTGTTTCAAGACTTAGTCAGATATGAGTTGTTTCATCTCTCCTTTCAAAGAGCTGTAATGGATGTGTTAATGGAGGCATTTTGGGGTGATCCCTGCAAAATTTGCTTTCCTGAGGAAACCAGGGAAAATTGCCCTGGCAAATCTCCTCTCTGTTGCTGAAGAGGGATAGATGACATCTTGCTGAATAATTTCTATTCTGTACACCACCTGAGAAGGAAATACAGGGTAATTCAACCCCCCTTTTTTCTACCATGGTTAATAACATAAGCAGGGAGCTGGATATGCTGAAATCTAAATACGAGGGTCCTATATCAATGGATTATTACCTTATCTTTTCTGAATGACGTTCACTTGAATACCTGGAATCGTAATAGCTACTCAAGATAAGAAATGGAAGGAAATTCAATAACAGTAAGAGGCCTGGTAACTTATGAGATCTTGATTAGCCTTCAACTGCACCTAAATGTAGGGAAAGGATTCCCTGTACTGTACACAGAGGGAGCTGAATAGCTTTGTGAAAACCATTGCTCTGTTGTAGAGAAGCACAAAAATGGCTTTTGCCATCATTATTCAGGCTTTCTTGTGTTCACATATATATGTGAACCTTCTGAGTCACATTTTTCACTTTAATTTTTCATTGCTTTGAAATTCTGGCTTTGCTGGTGGGGATGGCGGGTGGCTCTGGCCCCTGCAGTGATCTCGGAGCTCGGGCTGGCTGGGGCATACAGGTACAGTTCTGAACCTCCTGAGCACCATCAAATCTGAAACTGGGCTTCCTCTTCTTCGTAGAGTCTGTACTCCCACTGATGCCTTTGGGCAGTGCTTTACTCCTTGCATGGCTGAGGGAGCATGGGGAAGGAAGCAGGACTCTTGTCCTTCCAGCTGCCTGCCCTGGGAGTGGCCATGAGCCTTGCTGCTGCTCCCCAGCAGCGTGGTGGGAAGGGTGGGCATCTGCCAAAGATGGCTCCTTCTTGGGCAGCAGAGCCCTGGGTCAGTTTGTGCCTGTCCTGTGCCTGCACCTGGGTGAGGGCAAATTGTTCTTTGTGCTGGATGCCACTTGGCTCTGTTGCAGAAGTGGCACAGCAGCACGGACAGGGAGGGTTCCAGCCAGAGTGCTGGGTCTGCTGCTGTGTTAAGAGTGCTGAACAGCACAATATAAATCTTAGGAGATGAATTCAGAGTTAACAAATACTTTTTCTAAAGGTCAGATTAGATGAGGAATGCAGTGATTTGCCAATCCAAATGAGCACTAACTCTAAAAAGACAGGAATTTGTTTTCTGCTAGATTAGTGCTCTGATCTGGACTCATCCCATCGCCTTGTGGCTGTGGAACAAAAGCAGGATCGAGGGCAGGAGTGTGTGAGTTACGTGAGGCTCAGAACTCTGCTTTCACCATCAGGGCAACTTCAGATTGACTTGAAATGCCTGTGAAACCGCAGCCTGAGTTATGTTCTGTGGGGCTGTTTCTTCACATGCACTTGAAATCCCAGGATCTATCAAATGATATCCACAGCACAGGGGGGAGGCAGAGCCTCGTGCAGTGAGCTGTGTTGAGCTTTCTACAGCTGAACCTCAACATTTTGCTTCAGTTTTGCTGTTCAGCATTTGGGCATGTGTGGGTAGGGAGGCTGGGGAAATGATGTCGAGGAAGGAGAAGCCCAGAGGCTTGGAAAAGCTGACTCCTTGGGAAATGGTACACAGCTTGGGTCAATGTAAACACCAAGTCATGACCTCTCCTGTTTACTCAAAATATTTCTTATGGTAACCTGCATCTTAAAATAAAATTCAAGATGGAATTCAGAATTCATAGCACAAAAATTGTGAGTAAACTGTTCACTACAAGAGCATTGCAAAGCAAGTAATAAACATCTCTTTTTAGAGGGTCTATCTCCATCTGGAAATCCGAGGCAAGCCAAATCATAAGGCTGTCATTTAAGGGTTGTCTCTTTTGCAGTACATGTTTTATGATGACTGTGAACAAAGCACAGTGAATATCTCCAATAATGCAACTCTTTGACTGTCACAAATGAACAATCACAAAAAGTGAAAGGGACCATTCACCTGAAATCTCCAGCTCTGTAGAAGGTGACAGCAGCTCATTTAAAAGTTACTTTTTGATTTCCCACCCCACAGAAGATATGAGCACAGAGTCAGGGACAACTGTGAATTGGGTTCTTATGACTGAAGACAAGTATGTCCTGAAAGTTCAGCACCTGGGGAGTTAGTAGGATTTGGTGGAAGAAATCCTTATTCTTAAAGCAATTACAGAAATGCAGCCTGACTGGTGAGTACAACCTATTGCTGCAAAAACAATGGTGAGAGATTTGGAAAGGGGTTCTTTCAAACCACTGGTAAATACCAGCTCTCAAAGAGGCAACTGGAGTACCATAGACAGTGGTATATATAATGAATGTACAATGGTATATAGGTGTATTAGGGGATACTAAACTTCTGATCTGGGGAGCAGTCCCTTGTAGTTTAATAAAGAATAGGTGCTGTTATGTTGGTAGGAACAAATAAAATGTGATAGTTAATAGCTGTAGAGATGGGCAGTTTTTATCTGAGATTTACAGAGNGAACAAATAAAATGTGATAGTTAAGGAAAGGTTTCACTGTTAATAGCTGTAGAGATGGGTAGTTTTTATCTGAGATTTACAGATTTCTTTCTTGAAATGCATGTTACCAAAACTTTTCAGAAACATTTCATGGAGTTATAGAATCACTGAGTAGTTTGGATTGAAAGGGTCCTTGAGGATCATGTAGTTCTACCTCCCTGCCAGGGGCAGGGACATCTTCCACTGGACCAGGTTGCTCAGAGCCCCATCCAACCTGGCCTAGAATACTTCCAGAAGCACTTTGTAACGTGGAATGTTGTCACCTTTCAGCTCTGAAAGCTCATTGGAAAGAGCAATTGTTAAAGCTGTGTGGAATTCAAGGAGATCAAGCAGTTATTGCTGTCCAGATGGAAAAGCAAATGGTAACTGCCCTGAAAAGTTTTCTTGAAATTATAGGAAATGCACTTTCTGTAGCTCCAGAAGTAGTTTTAGAAAAGGAAAAAGAGAGAGGCTGAAAATCAGATGGTTAGGATTACAATAACATAGGAAAGTAAGTCATAATTGTGCCAGCATTACGGAAGCACAGGACAGCATCTTGTGAGTTAGAAACTGCAGTGCGTTGCCTTAGCTGCAGGGAGAGAAGTTAAAAAAAAAACGTAAATACTGTTGTATGCAACTTCCCCTTCCTCTCATACTGCAGNCAGCATCTTGTGAGTTAGAAACTGCAGTGCGTTGCCTTAGCTGAAGGGAGAGAAGTAAAAAAAAAACAAAACGTAAATACTGTTGTATGCAACTTCCCCTTCCTCTCATACTGCAGCCAAGGTTGAAAAAAAAAAAAAATAAAAAATTAAGCATTCAACATACCACAACTTTTTAGTATAGCTAGCTTTTATGGTGCAAATTGTCCATCATTTTATGAAATGGACAATTCTCAAGGAGTAAGATGTTCCAACAGAACCCACTCTCATTGAATTAATTTGTTCTCAGTTCTCTTAATGGGCCTGATTAAGTCCACTTGGACTTCAAACTTGGGATTCAAAAAGACTTGCAGAGACCCAGCTGTCCTGGGGAGGTTTGTGTGACAAAAAGGTTAGGTTGTTCTGAAACCTGCTCTGTAATTGTCCCTGTGAGCCCAGGAGCTGCTGTGCCATGACTCAACAAAATATGTAAGTAAGTGATTTTTTAGAAATTCTTTTCTAGGGGATTTGTGAATTTTGAGCAATGGAAGTCTTGATTTTCTGAAGAATTTGTTGTATTAATTGGTGTGAGTGGGGGAATTTAGAGGGGAATGCTGGTGCTCTTGTTGCTGGAGGCCTCTTATCCCACCATCAGTGTTTTGTAATGTCAGCTGTACATCTGGCTTCTTGAATTTGCATTTGAATTCTGGTGTGGAAGAATTCACAGTGACCAGAGCTGTGCTGTAGTGGTGGATTTGAGTTTACAAGAAAGTTTTCTCCTTCAGCCTGAAGCCCTCTTGTAAAGGACTCTCTGCATTCACTCAGGATGAGAGGTATGCAGCTGGTATTTGGAGAGGGCCAAGAAAAGGAAGAGAAATCCTAATTTAGTTGGTAAATATCATGATACCTGATAAATATAATTGCCTCAGTGAAATGAGAGTAAACCTGCTCTCAAAGAGTGAGTTCTTTTCAAGGGTGAGCTTGGAGTTGTGTTGAGGCCCCAGGCATACTGCTGGCACTTCCCTGGGAGCACTGGCAGGGACTCGGACCCTGCCCTGAGAGAGCCCAAACCTTTCAAGTTTAGACTTTGGTGTCTCTGTTGTCTTCAAACCATGCACACATCCACGCACCCCAAAACTTGTTGACTTTTAAATAAATTTAATTTCTGGTGTGCCATGTACCTGGATGGGAGTAGCCTAAATGAGCTCTGGTGGTTTGCATTCTGGAAGATTCTAGAAATCCTGGAATAATTTGATCCTTGTGAGTTTTTGTTGTGTTGTTTGTTTTGTTGTGGGGGTTTTTGTTGGTTTTTGGTTTGTTTTGTTTTATTGTTTAACCAAATTGAAACAAATAGGAAGAGCTGAGTTAAGTGTAGACTTCTAAGGTGAAGCTTCTGTGTGACTCTTTTGCTGAATTCATCTTCCTCACCCACCCCAGTTTTTCGTAGCATTCCAGTGACTCTGCCTGTGTTTAGAGATTGCCAACTGTGGGGAAAACACCAGCCCTACGAAGCTGTTGTTCCATTTCTGGCTGTGCTGATGGTCACTCAGGAAACTGTGACTCCTTCTGGTGGGCCTGGGAAGAAATGCCCCATTTTGCAGGGCTTGGGTCAAGCTGGTGGCACTAAAGCAATGTGGAGAGATGTGCATCACCCCCTCTCTCATCTCCACCACACCCTGCTTTAGGTGGTACAGCCTCTGGCTGCTGCTTCTCGTGGCTTGCTGCCAGTCCAGTGTGGGTTCCTTCAATCAAAGCAAAGTCCCACACCTGAAAGGTGTCCTGTGCTGGCCAGTTTCCTTCATCCCCAGGTGCCCATTTGTTCTGTCCGTGTCTGTTATTGCTGTCTTGCCAACCCTGACCTGGGCAGAGTTATGGGAATAGTTTAATTGTATCTTCAACTGGAGGTTCAGCAACTTCACTGGTTTCTTCCAATCTGTCATTGAATACACCAAAATGTGACCTTCGTGTTTCCAAAAAGATGGTCTCCAAAGAGCACTGTAAATCCCTCTGCCTTCCAGCAAAATTGCTTTAACAATTGCTGGCCTGTGGCTATAGGACAGCCATACAGTTGGATATATTGTATCTCTGTTGTGTATGTTCTGCTTCAGTTAAAAATTATCTTCTGATGTCTGAAGGGCCAAGGCAGAAGCTTTTTTTTCTCCCCACTTTATTTGACCAAAGATATGCATAAGTGCAGTGACACTTATTTGCTGTCTGTCTTTGCATGCACTGACCGAACTTTCCCAGGCCAGGCTTAGAGCTGGTTGCTAAAATACCGAGTGCAGTTGCTACAGTTCATGGGGTTATTGGTCTGGCTTCCCATTTAAAATTTATCAGCTTCCTCAGCATGTTATTCTAAGCATCGACCTTACTTTTTGTCTTTTTACACATTCCCATGGAAAACATGCAGCCTGGAGTTAGGTGCAGGAACAGCAGATTTTGGTAGTGGATGAGCTACACCCTGTACCAAGCTGTGCAAAGCTGTTTATTGATCTTGTGATGGTAGAAATGAAAGAGGTGCTTGTGTGTTAGCTGGGCTGGTGTGTGGTATGTGCGGCTGTATAGATTTGCAGATGCACATGTGTCTTCTTTATTTATAGTTTCAATGCAGCTGCATAGTTATTTAGTGTATATTAATCATGTATATGCTTTTTATAATAGCACCATGAGAATCCTGCTATCCTCTTGGCTTCACTGTGGGCCAACACCTTGGCTGGTCATGATGTGCAAGATACTTGTAGAGGTAAAATTCCTTGTGTGAGGATAGATTGCTGGCTGCTGCTGTTTGATAGTGCTCACACAAGTCAGTTAATTGTGGCTGTTTTGTGACCCAGCACATCAGCTCTGCTTCCTGAAAAGTTTGATGTGAAGTCATGGAGGGTTTTTTGTTTTTTTACGGAGCGTTTTACTCTTGCTGCCTGGTGAACTCTTACTGCCCTGTGTGCCTGATGGATCATATGGATGATGTATGACAGGTTTGTGGATGTGACCGTTGTCACTGTGCCCTCCTCAGAGTCATCATCAAGATACAAACAAGTGCTTCTCACCATTCTGCTTGCAGAACTTCCAGCAGATGCTGAGGTATTACTGAAGGCGAACTTGTATCATTGTAAAGAAGTAGGAAAGAGATTCTGCAGTTCCAAAACAAACTTTCCATGACTGAAGAGAGCGTACTTGCCTTGCATATCCTGTGTTTTCATACAGAAGGCATATTAATCATTTGGGCATCACCAGGCACCTGACTCTGCTCTGTAGTGTTGTATCCATTTATCCACATGTTGTTTAGAGTGGCAGCTTTGCCATTCTTGAGGTAGTTTATTTCTAGTCTAGTTCAATTTATGTATGCTGTGCCCCAAAATGATGAATTTCCTGATCTACTAATGACTTAACCAGGGGCGTTGGGTGCTGCATTGTGCAGCCCTCAAGGAATCAATTTTCTGTTTTGCTGTTCTGACTCAGGTTGGCACAGTCTGAGTGGTTCAGTCCTGGCATTCTTCTTTTGTCCATCAGTGTGGGAAGCTGAAATCTACTCTGTACTTATAAAGGCCTTTTTGAGAAGAAGGCCACTTCATGTATCCCTTTATATTTGGATGGAGTTTTAACAGCAAGATTTGGGGTTTTTTGTTTTGTTTGCTTTCCTATTAGACACCAAGTAGACTATATCTCTATCTTTTCACTGACCTCTATTGAAAGAAATTGAGTGATTGGCTTGGATTTAGGTGTGTTTGTGTTTGGAGAAGCTGTGGTTGTTGGCATGGTTAATGTTCAATCACCCCTGTGTCGTTATCGAGAGGAGGTGACATTATAGTGCCTCTTATGTGGAAGTTTCTAGATGGATGTGATGTTAAAATACTCACCTATCAGTCTGAAGAGCTGTCCTGAAAACAAGGTTAATTCAAGATGACATTGCACAGTTTTGCCTCTTTCCCTCCCCTTCCATCCACCCAAACTGACTCATCCCTGGCTCCTGAGTCCTTAGTGCCTCCTGTATACATAACACTTGGTGGTTGTAATTGCTGAGTGGTTTGTCAATGATTATTTACTTGGTTATGGAGGGACTTAGAGAAGTTATTATTGATGCCAGTTCTAATAAGAGGTTATTCAGCTGGCATATGTTTTGGGAAAGTAGTTCTTAATTAGGATATTCAGATGTCAGAAACCAACTGGAGACCATCATGCCTGCCTCTTCCTCACAGCTCTTGGGAACCCAATTTTCTGACTCAGTCACATCTGCAACCTCTGTGCCAGTGTCTCATTTTGAACTGGTTGACTTGAGGTGTGTACAGAGCTTTGTTCTGCTGACCTGAAGGAAAATCTTCCTTTTTTTCTGGGAATCTGCTGGGGGAGGGACTTGAGGACCTCCCGTGCTCCCTTCCAACTTTACCTTTCTGTGAAACTGTTAGTGCTTCCAGGGACAATTAGCGTATTTAGGGGACTTAGGACTCTTGTAGATGTAAATTGGGGTTTGGCATACAAGGTGCATCTCAGGAGAATTGCCTCAGGAGTTTCCTTTGGTCTGTAGCCATGAGGGACATTGCCTGAGCTGCTGATGCTGGGTCTGTTGGAAGTGGGCAGCATTTTAAAAAGCAGTGGATGTGATTTGTTTTGAGAGTGGGTAAACAATAGCTCATGTTTTCATTTACTGCCTAAGTATTTCTAATGCCAGTTCTGGTCAAAATCTGTACTTTCTTAGAATTTGTACTCTGTATCTACTGAAGAGCACTGTGGTGTTTAATACCAGGTACTCTGACTCTAGACTCCTAATTTTTTTTTCTTTTTGGTCACCTTGCACGGACTTTTCCTTCCTTGTGTTTATTTCCCCTCAGAATATGTGGCGCAGTGCATACCTGCTTTGCAAAGCATTTTGAAATCTACAGGCCACAGGAACACCTCTGCCATGGAAAGTCACCCTTGTGTATTCTGTGTATCCACTTGCACAGCCCTTAGACGTGTGCACCCACAGAACCATTGTGAGCTGCATTTCCAGGCTGGAATAGCCACTGCTGCTGCTGGGGACTGTGCCACAGCTCTGATGAGTGACAGGAAGAGGTAGGGTAGTTTTTGGAGGAAAAAGCCTTGTCTAGAATTGTGATGACTGTTCTTCAATGACAAGGATGTAGAAAAATCCCCCCAGGCAGATTTCTTTTCTTTGGTTGTTTTTCACTTGACGTTATGAACTTGGCTATATGCGCTCACTAAAGCAGAAAGGAAGCCCAGTCTACAAAGCCTTGGCAAAAGTCTTTAAAACTTCTGGGGTCTCTAGGGCAGGGGATCAAGCTGTTTTGCACATTTGGGATGCAAAACCATTTTGTTTATGTCTGAAATGAAAGTGAGTTGTTGAGTTCTCTGCTTTTATTACCACTGTGTTCGGTGACTGCAGATCTCGGCTTCCCCATGACCTTGTGTCCCAGAGACTAAGCCTTCGTAATGTTGATGATCTATTAATCTTAATATTTATCCTCAAAATACATAAAAAGGAATTATGACCTTGGCATAAGAAATGAAAATAAATAGGTAAGGGAAGCTATTATTTATTTTTTCAACATTTGCATTCTGTGTATGACTTCACAAAGTATTTTTCTAACATGAATTCATCTTTTCTACACGCTGGTACCCCACTGGTTTGTTCCTAAAATACTCCTTTCTGCACAGCCAGCTCAGTGCTTTGCAGACCACCCAGAACAATTGTATTCAAAATGTGACTTGCATTCACTGATTGGGCCTTTTAAAACTTTCAAATAATATTTTATCTTCCTTACTTTTTGTTAATTGGAGTTTGTATTTTATATGTGGGATTTTGGTGGATTAAGAAAAGGAGTGGCTTTTCTCCTCCTATTTGCTAAACCCAAAGGGGCTGTTTAGCCTAATCTCATTTCAGCTCGGTGTTTGTCTGACAGAGCTTACTTAGAGGGTCAAAGGGGCATAGATTGCACCTACACAAATAATAGAAGTATTTGCTCATGTTAAGAGATTGATCAGCACATAGCCATCAGAGTCTGGCTGTCCACGTTCTCCTTCTTGCTGGGCAGTTTCCATCTGTGGGTTGTTTCTGCAGCAAGACTCTTCCTTTGAGTTTTCCAAGAATCTCTCCAGCTATGGCTTCAAAGGAGTGTAAATTCAGTTTTAAATACTGGAGTAGGTTGTTGCGCCTGCATCTCTTGGAAGGTGCAGTAGGCAGGGACATAGCCAGGCCTGGAGTGGGAGCCCGCCACTCAAAGGAGTAAATTGCACTGACAAAGCATCCTCAATTTACTTGGGGCTCTCTCTAGGCCTGGAAAGGGTTTTCTGCTACAACAACCCCTGTCTGTTGTAAAGACAATTGTTAAAAGCAGCTTCATAAGTCATTGTGGGAATTCATGTTCTGTAGGATTTGTTTAGATGCTTATGCCAAATACCTGGCACACCAATGAGGAACTGCTGAGAGTGGACATGAGAAAAATCAACTTAGTAGCTGGGTATTGAGCCCTCTTGGATCTCCTCAGAGCAAGCTGGGAGATCCAGGCAGATGATGATGTTGAACCTATTTTCAGTGAAGGAGCCTTGGAGCTGTTGAGTGAGAGGGGAACAAGCTGGAAGCAGATCTTGATTGCAAAGAGGGAAGGAAAATCCCATTCTTGTCTTCTAGATAAAAGACACTCAAGAATTGAACAGGGGAAGGTGCTGGGCTTGGTTTCCACTGTATTTTAGTGGAAGCCTTGTTGATGAGTGCACAGGTAGCTAAAAGTGAGACTGTTGGTGAGTGTTGGGTGGTTTGAGGTTAGTGCTCGAGTTGTCTTGTCCCCATGTGTCTGTGGGAGCCTTGAGCTACATAAAGGTTTGAGTCAAAGGCATCCCTGAGCCAGTGGAGATGAGTGGAGCTGTTGGCTACAGTGCCCTGTCACGCAATATGGAGCACAGCACTCCCCACAGATCACTTTGGTGGCCCTCTGAGCTCCCCACTGCCATTCCATCTCCTTTCCCACCTTCTGTGCTGCAGGTCATGAGCTGCCACAGACCTGGCTCGAGTGCTGGTCCCCCCCTCGGGCCCAATGCTGCTGGGGGCTGAGATGTGCCACGGATGTTTCCACTGTCAGTGCCCCATGCAGTGCTGCTGCTTCTAGGCAGCTTCCTGAGCAGGTTCCTGGAATGGCAACAAGAATCCAAAACCAGTTGGTGAAGAAACTTTCTCAGCAGAGCTCAGATGGCAGAAAAGCAGATTTCAGCTTGGTTGCTGTGTGCTCTGAATGTCTCTCACTGTGGGGAAGATGAGAAGAAACTATTATTTTGAAATCTCTTGTTGAGTGATGATTGATAAGAGTTGTTTATCACAGGGAAGCTTATTCAGGAGTCAACAGGTGCCTCTTCTGCATTCTGCAGTCATGGAAAAAAATTAGCAAGAGCACAACAGGTTATTCCAATTTGACATGCAGTGCCTGGGAACAACAACTGACAAGTCCCAATTTGTGTCCAGCTGCTTAAAAACTACCACCCAGCTTGGTATTATCCCTCTGCCCTCGGGAGGCTTGTCTTGTGAAAAGAGTTATTGATGGCTGATTTCAGCATTCCTCAGGGCTGTGATCATGCTGAAGTATCTGCCCCAAGTCCTGATTTCAAAGTAAATGAACTCCGGCTTGTAAATAAGAAATATAATTCTTTAATATATTCCCTTTGTCTATATTTTCAATGCTTACATATATATCTATATATCTCACTCCTTTTGAAGCTTTCTGTGTGGAAGGACTGGGAATTTGAGCAGGGATGAACTACAGTGTTTTCCATCCAGATACTTAAGGGAGTGTAATACATGTTTCTGCGCCCTGAGTAGTTGCTCATTTAAATCTGATTTGTACAGCTTTCTTTGCACCCCTAGAGAATTGCAGAAAGAATTCCCCTCATTCTGAGCGTCCTTTTTGTGCATTTTGAGTGAAGCAAAGGCTTTTGAATTGTTGCAGGGCTGGCAGTGGAGGCTGTGGTGTGGACTGCATGGTCTGTGAGCAGGGTCCAGGCTGGCAGAGGCATTGCCCCAATGTGCTGCCTGCTCAGTACAGGGCCCTGTCCTCGGGACCCTGCAGGCTGGGCAGGGCCAAGGCTGGCTGGACCATCCTGGCAGGTGGCTTTTTATTTTCTGTGAGCTCACTGCCTGAGACCTTGGTGTGTGCTGCACAGCCAGACCCCAGATACTCTGTGGGGATGTGATGCAGCTTTGTAAGTGCAGACATTTGATGTCACTTCTCTGTGGTGGGGTGAGGATATCATACCTCGGAGAGCTGGTTTACAGCTGCTGTCCCAGAAAGGCTGGGTCTTCTGCAGCTCTCAGGGCTTGTCTGTCAACCATGTGCAAATGTCCCCAAACAGATCAGGGCAGGTCAAATGACACTAAATGCATACATTTTGGTGTTTTGTGTAGGTAATGTGTAATAAGTGTAACAGCCTGGTAAAAGACTAAAAAGCTAAAAGCCCCTGATGATGACAATATGTCTTGTAAAAAATGGTGTATCAGCAGTCTTCTGTTTCTTTGCTAATTTGCACTTGTTAACCCCGTATTAGCTTCCCTTCTGCTCTTCCTCTTTCCTTTTCTAATATCCCTGATGAATAAGCCTAGGCAGGGATTGATGTGAAAATTCTTGTCCTGGAAAGAGACTTCCTCTGAGCTCTGTCTCTCTATTTTCTCTCCTGTCAGATTGTGAGCCCTCCCAGCTCCAGGAGCAGGGCTGTAGCGCTTCCCTTCCCTCTCCGTGCAGGTTGTTTACACAAGTATCAGTGGATCATGACTCCAAGTGCTAATCTCTGTAACCCAGAAAAGAAAACACGGTATTGCCAGAGACATGCCTGGAGTCGCATCGTTATTAATCACCTGTAGCTATTGCTGCCTGAAAGGCAATTCTTGTGTAGTTATTAATGGCTGCTTTGTGTTAGACAGGGTATAAACACAAATGAGAGATAATCCTGTTTTGATGAGTTGAAATCTAAATAAACAGGGTACATGAAGCAGAGAAGAAAGCAAAACTGTGAAATGCCTTAGTGTATAAAAACCCTTAATCTCTTTGTTTTTCAGCCCCACTTTTGGAAAATGGAGTAATGGTGTTATCTTCTAACTTAATTTAGTTTGCAGCCCCTCCAGAACCACTATGGATTAGCTTCAAATTGTTGTTTTTTATTCTTTTGTGCTTCTACTGTGCTGAGCATGAGATTCTGATTCTGGTTAGGAGCTGGGGCTACTGATCCATGAAAACTGTGTGTTGAGGGCAGTGGATATTTTCATCTCAAGGAAAATGATGAGATGATCAGAATAGGTTATGATCCACGTGATGCCAAATGCTATCTCTCATTACTTCATTCACTCTACATAAACAGATACGTCCTGCTGCCATGAAGTGTCCTTATGCAAAAAAAAAAAAAAAAGAGGGAAGCTACAACTGCCATTTGTACTACAATAAAAGTCAAGGCTTTTGTAGGGAAAGACAAATTTCTGAGCTTGATTCTAAAACTCTAGAGAACTCAAAAAAAAATAATAAAACTTTTAGGAGTTATCTACTGTTTGGTTGTTATGNTTCTAAAGCTCTAGAGAACTGAAAAAAAAAAAAATAATAAAACTTTTAGGAGTTATCTACTGTCTGGTTGTTATGGTCTGGGTTGTTCTTGTTTGGTTTGGGGTTGGTTTTCTTTGAGTGTATTAAAATCACTGTTTTATAAAACTGACACTTTTGTCTGGTACATTCTAAAGGCCTTTTTATAGAAACTAGTGACCTTACTTTTTGGCAAAGACCAAAACCATCTTTTTTTTGTGTGAACCCATTGGAATTTTTTCACAAAATAATGCTAATCCTGTTCCTTTCCCCACCACAGCTGATTCTGAATGAAAATATATATAGTGTAATTTTCAATGTTCTTCTGACTTGCAGGCACAAATGGTATCTGTATTAAAAAAAAAAAATCTTTGGTAAGCTTCTTCTGCCAGTGTTTAAAAACTAAGAAACTCATAAACAAAATCATGTGATAGCCTTGGCAGGGTGGTGTTCAAACAACCCATATGCTTTTGCTAAGTGTGTACTCTGTGTGTCATCAGTCACTAGGGAAAAAATGCACTGATCCTGGATGGGTGAGTGTTTGCAGGAGGGGAGGCTGGACTGCAGATGTGGAGGGTGAGTTGTGGGAGCAGCTCTTGCCCTAGAGCATCCTGTGCTCCCTGAAGCATTTTGAAGGGGACCTCTGTCTGCAGGGTGGGGCTACTGGGAGCAAGGAGGAGGCTGTCCACTTCCTTCCCTTAATTCCAGCAGCCACTCCTTTGCTTTGGGCCTTGGTGCCTCCTCAGAATGCAGGATCTAGCAGAGGGGGACAAGTAGCTGAACAATGCAATATTCCCTCATGCAATTCACTCAATGGGAATTTTGCTAGTGCCAGATTGGATCCCACTAATGGAAAAGACTGACTTGGGGGAAGGACTACATCAATGCACTATTGTTCCTTATGCTATATTTAAAAGCATGCATTTCATGGAAATTTAAAAATTGAACTTCTAGGCCACATGTATCCCTAGCTCCTGTGAATAATTGGAGCTATTCATCTCCTGGGCTGGCGTAAAGCAGCCGTTGTTCCAACGGGGCCGTGGCTTTCCTATCTCATCTTCAGCGAGGGTGATGAGAGAATAATTGTGGTGGCAGCAGACAAAGGTACTTATTTTTGCAGAGATGACTGGCCAGGCTGGGAGTAAACTGAGCTTTGCTTATTCCTTCCCCACCTGGGTTCCTGGTCTGATTTGAGTTTTAATTTATTTTGTTGGTTTAAATTTGTAAGAAAGATGTGGATTAATTTCACGTGCCTGGTGATCATTAAAGGACAGCTGCTCTTTGCCACTTCCCTTTAGCAGATAAATGTGTCTTTGTTATTTTTGTATTTGTTTTCCCCCATTGGTTTTGTATTTATCAGTTTTTCTAATTAAAAAAACAACAACAGATGAATGGATGCTATTTCTGAAAAGAAAAAGCCCACTGCCCCCAATACAGACAGTCAGTGTCATTTTGCTGACGGGATGCTTTGCTTTTAAGAAAATCTGGCATTTGAGTTTTCCTTGGCTTTTGAGAGGAGCCAAATGCATAATTCACTTGGCCTCTGTGCACTACTTTTGAATTCTGCTGTGGCTCCATTTGCAAGAGAATAGCAGGAAGGATGTACAGTGCCTACTTCTTTCTTGCGCCTGAGACACAGAGAGAAGGGGTGTTAGTTTGATTAACCATAGGCCACTGAAGAGTCAGATGAAAAGTGGCAAAATGTAAATCAACTTTGTCCCAGCTACCTTCATTGTTTGCCGTTGCTTGTGTGTGCTTGCTCATGACACTGAAAGCACAGTCTCTTGAAAACTGGTGTTGTGTGAGC
The DNA here is from genome assembly GCA_013397295.1 of Polioptila caerulea. NCBI lineage: Eukaryota > Metazoa > Chordata > Aves > Passeriformes > Certhiidae > Polioptila > Polioptila caerulea. Next base: position 135,998 of record VYXF01005523.1, on the reverse strand, counting down.
TGCCCTCTGGACTCTGGGGGCATGCCTAAGATTTTGGAGATGCATCTTGAGAAATCCCCCACAGGCTTGAGTGCAGGATGAATGATGTGGTTGTTTTTGAGGTGCTACCAGTGGCACCACTTTAAGTGTTAAATGCTGGGACACCTGCAGCGAGTGCCTGTGCACACAATTTTGCTGGAGCTGGTTTTGAAACCTGAGCTGTTGAATGTGATCTTACTGTGGCTTAGTGTTAAAAGCCTTGTTTTTCTTGCCTGAGACTCATTCCCCTGCAGCTCCAGAGCTCTAGCTAGTATAAACAGCTATCCCTGAATGCTATCTGTTGTATAACTTAAGGCTTGAGGGCTTTTCCCCCCATTCCCAGGCTTACAAAGGACTATCAAGGTGCATGGCAGAACCCCCAGGGTGAGGCAAACCCCATCCCTCTGTGCTTAGGCATGTCAGGGGGTCGAGGTTGTTGGAGGGAGCCATTATCCAAACTCTTGGGAAGGTGCTGGTAGAGAGGGAGAAATAGGTGAGATATCCACAGACTGAAAAGCCTCGGATTGCCAAAAGTGAAGGTAGAAAAATAGTTTCTTTCATGTCCTGCCAAGGGTGCCAGCAGTGAAGTGGCTCAGAGATCACTGACTAGGGAGCTGCATGAAGTGTGCTAAAAAAAGATGGGGTAGGTGAGAAATGTGTAGAGTATCTGCTCTGCTTCTGGATCTCTTGACTTACTTTGCAGTACAAATAACAAAACCAAACAGCAAGCACTCCCAAAAACCTGCATAGGTCTTGTTTGGTTGTTTGTTTTCCCCTACCTATATTCTACCTGTAACATTACCAGGCTTAGTATACTTCTGTTTTTCTCTTCAATTTTTTTTCCAAGGTTTATTGCAAGTATTAAATCTGATGAGTTCCCTATTGATCCAACAGCAAAGAAAATCAGCTTCACTTCTTTCTGCATAGATTTGACTGTAAATACTTCCTTTTCAGTACAGTAATGGCAAGCAATGCAGTATCATGGTAATCAAATCACCTTAGATAGCCACCATAGGTAACTGTCTCTGGGAAATGTAAAACATTGCAGAATCCATGAGTGACAAGATATTGGTAGAGATATCAAAATCCCCAGAACCTCACTGGTACGTTCTGAGGCTGTGTTCTTAGCAAGGTCTGTATTTTTGAAAGCAAATTTAAACTTGAAAGGTAAAAAAATTGTATATATTTTAAACACCTGAAATCAGTCAAGGGCCAGCTTCTCTCCAGATATCTTGGTGGTCTCTCCTGTGTGCAGGAGCTGTGCGAGAGACAAGAAGTGCAAAACATTGCCTTGGCACGCAGGTAAATCTGGCCTCAGCTAATTCACCACCTACCTGATTCGTCTGGTCTGCTCACACTGACACCATTGGCAGTGTGGGGACTCTCTGGTCTGAGTGTGCCCAAGCACAGCCGCAGGACAAGTGCAGAGCTTGGGATTTGCACTGGTGAAAGCACAGAGCCATCAGCTGCTGAGGGTGCAGCTGGTGTGACTGGAGTTCTGGCACTGCCTTCCTGCTCGACTGAGACACAAGTGGGGGCACTGCACCGTTCAAAGCTCACAAGAAGTGCTGGTGGGGAGGTGCTGGCAGGGCCGGGGTCCCTGGCACCTCTGCAACCCCACAGGGCTCAGTGTGCCCCTCACCGCCTCGGGAGATGTGGCCCCTGCCCCAAATATCCCCAGTGCACAGACACACCTGGCACAGGCATACCTGGAAGGCAGCTCGGGAAACTGATCCAAATTAAACCAGCTTAGCAAATATAGCCCAAACACTTTGCTTTTGCTGAGATTAGCTTCCCAATTCTGGTCTGCTGTGCGGCCTCCTGGCTGTTTGTGCTGGTCTCATCGTGGGGTGAGCAGCCGGGCAGGGTCAGACTGTGCATTCAGGGTCAGTATGGCCTTACAGTGCTCTCAAGATGCTCCTGAAACCTGACTTTAGATTTGCTAAAATGTGGTTTCCTGTTTTTCAGTGAAGCGTTCGCCTTTTCGGTATTCGGGGAAGAGCATTAGTGGTCCTAGGCTAGCCAGCAGTGCTCATCACAGCATTAAGCCTACAGATTAATTAAACACCAATAGAGGGTAACATTGCCCAAAATCAATTAAAATGTTACAAGCTAAACCACGTGGCATTACATTAAAATAATGTTTTTTTTTTTTCATGTGGATCGTTTATTTTTGGTGGGCACTGTGGTGTGGAGCACTCCTCTGGGGGACAGTCATGCCACTGCCTAGAGGACCTTGACAAACATATGTATTTATATATACCCATCTATATACAAAGCCCGGGTATACTAACAGTGGATTGCTTCCAGTTATCAGCCAGCACTTGCCCTCTTCTTTCACACTTTCTTTTTTTGGCAGGAGGGAGCCAAACCCAAAAGACAGCAACAACAACAAAAAACCTGGGCAGTGAACCTAGAATGTGTTAGATCAATGCAGACACCATGAAAAATAACCAGGACATGCCTTTGTGGCTTTTGATGTAGCTATGGTTGTGGCTGAAACTAACAGATGCAAAAGCTAACTGCCAGATATCCAGCGTGTGTGCCAATGCTGACAAACCTGCCAGATGCCTGGCAGCTGCTCTTGCCCCAACTCCAGTGGCTCTCTTGTATATAGATTGCCTTTTGAACAACAACAAAATGTTTATCTGAGGTATCTTGTGAAAGCATCTTCCCATAAATACAGTCTTTTTTT
>VYXF01005523.1:94526-131615 GCA_013397295.1 Polioptila caerulea | reverse complement strand
TTTTTTTTTTTTTTTAGGTAAAGGTGACTGTAGCACTCTAGTTGCTCTGTGTTTGAAATAGTCTATCAAACCCACCATTTGCTCTTTAACCCACGTTGCCAAACATGCTGGAAATGAAAGGACTCATTCAGGCCTGGGGTCCTGCCAAGCTGTGGCCATGTGTGTTTCCCAGGACTTTATTTACAAATGAGTTCCACCTTCCCAGACTTGTAAGAGTTTCAAGAATATGAAGTTTTCAGACAGGATAAAAAGAATCATTTATTTTCTTGCCCTATAAAGAGCTGCTTAGCAGAATCTCTGTGAGATGTTTTGCATGTTGAATTGACAACTGGAAAGGAGCTTATTTACCCCTAAAGTGCAGTATGTTGCAAAACTGGAAAATACTTAACTCTGCTGCCCTGGAGTCAAAGGCCTTTGCAAATCTGCTGACTTATTTGAGAAAAGGTACAAGGCAGGGGTTGGTCTTGACTAGTCTAGTTCCTCATGCCTACCCTGATTTATACGGTAATTATTTTAGCATAAAAGGCTTTTGGAAACTTTATCTTTGAGCTACTGATCCTGTTCTTTTTTTGAATGCCTCTAAGTGAAGCACAGGGGAAGGAGTGGAGTAAGACTGAAGCTGGTGTTTAGGTGCAATGAAATCATGTGTTATTTGCTCTCCTGTGCATAAGGGTGTACAGAGGTAATGAACCTGCACCTTGATATGTGGTTTACTGGTAGATGATGAGGCAAGGATGAGGAGATTACTAGGCCAATTACTGCTGGCATATGGCACTAATGGATGGACTCTGGATTTCCTCTCCTCTGATATTCCCAGTCTTGGATTTGCTTAGCTTTATAGCTGTTTTAATGTGCTCCCTCTCCTGTGCAAAATCCAGGTAGGAGTCTGGAGGTAGGAGTTACCCTGAAATGGTGAGATGAGTCCTCCCCAGGTGCCCTGTCTCTGCTCCTGCCTTCTCTCTTTTGCCATGCTGCTGTCAGGTCAGGCTGAGCAGCGGGCACTGATCCTGCCATGTCTTCCAGCAGGAACAGAAGTCATCTAGAAATCACCTGTGGAAACTTTTATCCTGCCTCCATGCTGATGCAGCATGGGGAATGGCAACCAAAGATCTCAGCATCTATCTGCCTCCTGTTACTAGCAGAGGCCTTTGTAATGGCTTTCTCACAAAGGCAGTGAGGGCAGGACATCTCTTCAAGCAATTGTAAGAGAAGGACAGTGAAAGGTAAAAAGCTCTTAGCAGCACAAGCTGCCTCAGTCCTTGGGGCAGAAAAAGGACTGGTTTTGCTGCCTGACTTCACAAGAGGGTTCTTCTGAATTCTGGAAAATAAATGACAAATTGGATGTTCTAGTCTGCCTATTGAAACCAGGGATCAGGTTGCAAAGGTTTAGGCAAGCAGCCAGGATGTGAAGAGTGAGATGTTCTCCCAAGCAAAGGAAGAGCAGAGACAAGGGTGAGGAGTGGTAGTACTCCCCTAGACATTCCATGCCAGCTCTCTGCATAAAATTAGATACAAGAATTTGTGTAGCTGAAGGAAGCAGAAAAACTGCTGCCTAAAAAATTAAATGCTCCTCTCCATCAGCTGCTTGAAATTTCCATTTACATAGATTTCACCCCAGAGGAAGATTTCCAGGATAAAGTTACTCATAGATGAAGTTGTTTGTGAAGACCTTGACCACCACAGTGGGAAGTACCTTGCAGAAGGAACTGTGTGAGGAACACATTATGGCCTGCTAATGGCCACAGGGACACATAGGGTCTAAAGCACAGGGCTTAGGAGGAGCAGCTGAGGGAGCTGGGGTTGTTTAGCCTGGAGATAAGAAGTTCAGGGGAGACTTTATCACTCTGTACAACTACGTGAAAGGAGGGTATGGTGAGGTGGAAGTTGGTCTCTTCTCCCATGTAACAAGTAATAGGGTGAGATGAAATGACCTCAAGTTGAACCAGCAAAGGTTTAGATGTGACATTCTGTAAAAAGTCTTCAGGTTGTCAAAGGCTGAAACAGGCTGCCCAGGGAAGTGGTTGAGTCACCATCCCTAGAGGTATTTAAAATATGTTTGGATGTGGTGCTTAGGGACATGGTTTAGTGGTGGACTTGGCAGTGCTGAGTTAACTGTTGGACTCTGATCTTCAAAGTCTTTTCCAACCTAAACAATTCTGTGATTCCATGATTCTCTATATGGCTGTGATGCCTGGGCAAGTGAATGCTGGTGGAATCAGCCCAAAGGCTGTTGCACAATTTTATTCTACAAGTGTTGGCTCATTGCTACCAACCTTGACAGAGACCTCCGGTGGGCTTGGATTCTGTGGGTGTTGTGGCACATCGGTCTGCAAGGGAGCAGAAGGCTGCTTTGATCTGTGGGGCAGTGAGGGGAGAGGGGCCTGGGCATGAATTGATGTGGGGAGCACAGAGAGCCCCGTATGGTGACCCTGTCTCCCCAGAGAAATGCAGCTCTTGCCCAAGCTGTCTGTCTTCATGGACACAATGCAGCAGCTCGTACTCCAACAGGGACATGTCCCCTGGAGGAAACTATTTAACAGCAAATTGGCCTAGTAATTTTTAGAGATGACCTTGTGTTAATTACAAGTTGCTATATTAGTAAATGCCTTCTGAAGGCCAGCTGTTGTGTTGGCATTAACTCCCAGACTCAACTGCTTGTTTACTAAGTCCCAGGGCAATTAAAACTTTTTTTTCCCCCTCTTATTGTTTTTTATTGAGCTTGGCACAGCCAGGTGATGAACACTTCTCTCCTCTCCCTTTTCATTCTGTCTTCCTGCCTGGCTGCTGGAAGGGTCTGTGTCTGATAGACCCTCCCTTGCTCAGTCCCAGGTGTTTGCTTGCCTTCCTGCGGGATGCTGGCACCTCCTTTCTGGACCGGTGCACCAAGAGGCATTGTACGAAGACAAACAAGGCACTCTAACAGACTGAGGGAGGTCTTGGTCACCATGAAGCTTTCTGGAAATGGGAAATAGTGTTTTGGAATGGCAGTCATCATGTTGGGAATAGACCATCGTGGGAGCAGGTCTCCCGTGACGCAGTGCGGGACTGGAGGGGAAGGAAAGACTTAGGCTTGGGTTGGGAAGACTATTGGCTGCAGCACTATCCAGGATGTATCCTGGATACAAAACAACCCAGAAAAGTGTCAAAAGGCACTTGGGATAGACTGTCCTTGCAGCAGCTGGTGGCTCCTGTCCCTACTGGAGACAGTGTGTCCCCTTTGCTCTGCCGGTGGTGCAGCACAGATCTGTTCCTTGAGAGCCCCTGCCCTCTGCTCCAGGGGCAGTGGGTCTCAGTGCAGGTGGCAGCACCATGTCGTCAGCAGATAACACACTTTTGGAACAGAGTAAACTTTTGGTACCAAGTTCTCATTAAGATTGCAGTGCCTGTTGGAGTGGGGCAGGGACCACAAGTGGAGGTGGGTTGATGCTTTTCCTCATAGGTCTTGCAATGCCCAGCTCTGCTTTGAGGTCTTCTGGCATCTCTGGATGCAGATACTGCTGGGAAAGGCTGACTCCTGTTTAGGAAGGGCCCTGTACCTATGTCACCTATGTCACTTGTGCTTGAGCCAGTGCCGGTGTGTAGTTTTTGAAATCAGTAATTCCCGTGGTGGTTTGCATAGAAGGATGCAGGGAAGGGGTGCAGGATACTGCCAAAGGCTGTGTGGAGAGCTCCCCTGGCCATGAGAAACCTTAGTGAGGTCTTTTCCAACTCAGTTATCAATAAGAAATGCTTAGAAAATTGAACCAATAGGAAGGTCTACGTTCCCTGAAAATCAACTGTGGTTTGTTCACGTGTGCATTTCATAGAGTAGTAAGATTGTAACTAAATCAGCCAAAGTATGCAAAAGAGTACATTTATACGGCTTTCCCCCATTGTAAGTCCCAAAGTATGTGGAAAAGTGGAAGATAGGGCTTCCTATGCCTATTTCATATACAAGACATTTGCATTTTAGGTGCCTAAAACTTCTTCCTTTTTTTCCTTATCTATTAGTCTCATCCACTGGAAAGCAATTTGTATTAAAGGCTTTGAATGCATTGTTAGAATAGATTTTTATCTGGGTACTGATTATTTTTTTAATTTTCCCCCAAGGGTTTCTTCCCCGTCTCCTCCTGAAGGCTATAAGGGAGTCCTGTACATCCTTCCTATGACATGTGTCTCACCACCAGTGGAAGCTGCAAAGCAAACCTACGTTTGTGCAGTGTTTCTGCCCCACATATTCTGAGTGTGTGTCTGTACACAGCTGCATGTTGCAGCTTCCCCTTGCCCCAGGCCCAGCTCCCTGCTGCAGGGCTGCCTGCTGAGGTTCACATTCAGCCACCTTGAGGGGTGGTGGTGTTGGCAATCTTGCTTTCATGTTCCCATCCTGGGAGGGCTCCTGTGCACGTGTGATGTGGCTGGAAAGCTCTGAGAGTGACCTTGCCTTCTTCCTTGCAATGGTCAAGCTGCTGTTTTCAGACAAATAATGAAGCGGGGATGTTTTTAAAGCTTAATTGAGCAGGGACACCTTGATGTTTTGGTGTGGACTGTGTACATAACAGTGCATTTGCATTTCAGCTGGCCAGCCTGCAGCACTGCTGTGGGTATGAGTATTTAGGTGGCACAGTGTTTACTAGGCCAACTCCCATTCCTGTCTTGACTGGGAATGATACTGGTTATACAAGTGCATAGTTCTCTTTGCAGAAGGTGTTTTCCTTCCTATGGAAGCATTACCTTCAACCAGGGGCATGGGCTTGGGTTTCTCCTTTTTTTCTCCCCTCCAGAGTACAGCAGCAGTTTTCATAAGTTGCATTTGCTTCTGTACCAATATGTATCCAATCAAGGACATGCTTCTATAAGATTTGTGAGTTAATTAACTGTAACTGATTCACCAAAGCATTTAAAATCTGTAAGTTCATCAGCATTTGGGAAGTCCTGCTGTAAGTGAAGGCAGATGCTCCAGGCCATGTTCCTGCTGTGTTTATCCATGAATGTTCATCCATTCCTGGTGGATGCCACACTCATGCTGATGGATGAGTGAAGTAGTGTTGTCTGGGAATGGTTACTGGTTTCTGTCAAGGAAGAGGATTTTGTGAGCTTGATGAAAGGATGATGTGTGTATGTGGAATTGGTGATACATATATTGCTGTATAGATTTAAGAGTTGTTTACTTCTGTGAGTCAGATATGGTCAAAGTAAACCAAACCTGGACAGTGAGATGGGGGAGTGTGACAGTGTCTCAAGAAGTGTTGCAAGTTAGGGTTAGTACTCCCCTATTTTTTTATGTTAATTAAATTGAAGGGTGGAGTGTTGTACTGGAGCAAAAATCTATGGCTCTTAGTAAAGGCAGTTGAGTAAGACTGGAGGAGAGGATGTTTCAGCAGTATGACATTTTGCATGCAGCATTGCAAGGGGAAGTGAGGTACCTCCAGAATCTAAAATATGCACCTTCACTGCCCTTTGTGTCAGTCTGTTTGTGCAGAGTCATTATTAACTTTAAATCAGGTGTAAAGGAGAAGATACAAATACTTTTTAGGTATGGCTGGAGAGGTTACAGCTCCTGGCCAGCATCCACAGTGCTTTGGGGGAAAGGTGGGTTTAATTTTTAAAAAGCAAAAAAAAAAATTGCTTCTAGGATCCCCAAAGAGAAGAAACTGCATCTTAGGTTAATAATGTAGAACTTATTCTTGGCAACTTAAATAATAAAATTTCTCTTAGTCATATTATAGATATGTGTGTATATGTATATATATGCATGTATATAAACCTCACTCTTCACTCTGTTCTTAAGAGGTGGAGAACTCACCCAAAATTAATGAGGTTTCCTGACTTTCCAAGAACTCTGTTGGATACTTGGAACCTTCAGCTTCTCTACCATCTTCTGCCCACCAGCTCTATGGTGAGCAGTCCTGGTATCAAAGGTGAGCTTTGGGCTAAGCTCAAGCGCTGCAGAGGGAGCTGTATTAAGTGCTGACTTAATGCCTGACTTGTCCTCGATGTGTTTCCAAATTAGGCAAAATTTCAGCTTATACATTAAAAAAAAAAGGAGAAATTAATCTTGGGAGTATTTTCAAAGGGCTTGCTTTTCTGTTCATTATTTTCCTATGATGCATATTATCTAATCAGCATGATGGCACTAAGAAGAAAGCATTAAAAAATGCCAGGGAGCTATACTAAGGGGGCTGTGTCTATAACATTTCTATATATGGAATATATATGCACATGTAGTGGCACATTTCCTTTCTTAGGGAGTAGGATGGCCACATTTTGTAGTTACTCCTGGCCGCCATTGTTTTCATGGCAAAGTAATCTCCTTGTTGCTAGAGGCCATTGCAGAAGTTTATGCTTTTGCTCAGAGCAGCTAAAATAATTCATGTCACTGCTGTGGTATATCACCATGTCTGCAGGCCCAGAGCAAGGTTTTCCCACTGCCCCAGGCAGGTACAGAATTGCTGCCTAGATAGGAAAGGGCACCACCAGTGCTGCTGCTGGCAGTCTGAACTGCTCCTCTGCCCTGGCTTGCTGCCCTCTAGGAGAGGTGTCACAAAGATGGCATGTGGCCAAATTTTAGCTGCTCCCAGCAGTCTGAATCAAGATGCTAATCTGTGGCCTGTGATGGTGGAAAGGGAACATGTCCCCTTTTCTTCCCTTTCTGCAACCAAGCAGCTGTGTTGGGTGACAGGGAGGCAGTAAATCCTACCAGGGCAGGTACAGTTAGTTGACTGAACTGGGGGGGTAAAAGCAAGCTGTTGTTCTTTGTTTCATTTCCATAACAGGGATGATAATTTCAAGCAGAGGGTGAGGAGAGTAGATGGGTGTTATACACCTCTAAATTGGGTGACTGGCCTGCCTGCTCTTTTCCTCTCCTGAGGGAACTCCTGCAGCAGTGTTTTTGCTGTTTTAGATCTTGTGCTACCTATTTGCTTGATCTGGCCATGCCAGCACATAACTAGACAGAACTTTTTCTCAGTAAGGCTACTGTGCATCTCAGCCTCATGTCTGCCATGATTAGATGTGACTGTGACAAGGGCCATGATGGCCTGCTTGGAAAATGCACTAACATGGGGAAAGCCAAGAGAAGGATGAATTGTATGACTTGAGCAGATCCAATGTGTGGGCTGCAGTGCTGTGTCAGTGTTGAGTAAGCCTAGGATATTGTCAAAGCCCCTTATCCGGACATCAGTTGTTACTGGGAGTGTTCAGCAGATCTGCAAAGTGTATCATAATGTTGAATTACTTGCCCAGGAAATCAGGATATGCTTTTAATGACTGTGCAGGATAGATCAGTTTGGTTTGTGGGAAGTTGGTGTGTTCTGTTTCCTCTAGTTGATTGAACTACTGGACAAGAGAGCAAAGGCAGGTTTATCTTCTTGACTTCAGAATTTGTAGATGTTTAGTACTACTTGAAGAAAAAGGCTATGGAGATTATGATAGACTGAGGAAAGAGACTATTAATATTTTAATCACATTTTCAGTATTAAGCTGTCAGAGTTTAAGTTTTCTCTTGAAAACAGAAATATCAACCAAAAGCAGATGCCTGGTATGGAGCACTTCTGCCTAAACAATAAGCATTTAGCAAAGTTGTTAATTGGTAGAATTTTATGATGCCAAGCCTTGAATGACCTTAATTATAGGCCACACTGTCTGTAAAGCATGTGAACTGTTGGGGTGACACGCAGACTCCCTTCATTCCCTGTTTATTCACCTCCCTTTGTATTTTAATACCAGTCTGTTCTTCCAAAAGGGTTCACCCCTAAGGCCAGCTGAGACCAGAATGATTTCAGCTGGGACTCCACATAAAGTAAAGTAGCAAAATGCAAATGTCTTAACAACATTAATAGCTCACATTCAGTAGGAGAGACACTTCCTCTGGTGTAATCCACATTCCACCAGAACTGCATACTGGGACCTGTGCTGCTCCCTGGAAGGCTCATCCCACCTGGTATTCCCACAACATTCACTGTGTGAGTCTGGAGGCTGTCCTGCACTCCTGAGTGAGCCCAGGTAGGAAGCTGCTGTATTTTAAATGTACTCTTGGTCATTACCCATGTGATGGGTGACCCTGTCTCTGCACACTGCCCTTGTTGCCTCTCAGACACTGTAGGGCTCCTGGTGACATCCCTGAAGATGTTTGCTTATATATAACAGCTATGCACCATCATTAGGAGAGTCTTCCTTATTTTTTACTCAGGAATGACCTGTTAAATTTGCAAAGAAATTTGTTTGGCAAAAAGAATTATAGAAAGCAGTAGGATCAGAGTTGTAAGTGTATTTCAATCTTACATGATGTAAATGGTTTAAGGGAGTTGTAAAACACACGGAAGCAACTTCTGCTGAGTGCTGGCTTGTGATTCACAAGTGTTTGATGGTGCTATCACCAGGGTTAGGGTTGACTTCTGAGTGTTGTAGTTGGTGTTGCTAATTTCATCCATTTGGAAATCAGGAAGCTGTGTTAAGAAACTTGGTAGTTTGACATGGGGGTGTCATTGACCTGTTTGCCCCTTTGGAATTTTCTGGGGTTTCTCTGGAGATCTTAAATAGATTAGTATATTAATGTTACTTATATTTTAAATGAAAACCGAAAGTATTAACAAAAATGCAGAAGCTGGGACTTGAATAGATAAGTATTTTCAGCTTCAGGCCCTCCTTAAAAAAAGAAGCCTGGCTGATATATCAGGCTGGATACTGCTTTGGAGAAGGCCACTGGAAACCAGAACATCTTCCAGGTAGCACTTATGCATGCAGATTTTAACAAAAGGCATTTGAATTTAATTTCCTTTGAAAACAAAAATTTATTTACTGACTTGAAAATTATTTTTAGGTAATTTAACCATTTAAGCCAAACTTTCTGCTTAACTTTTTAAAGAGTACTGTTTAGACTTCCTTTTGTTGCTTATTTAAAATCTGTCAAATGCTAAATAAGGTGCTGTTTCAAAGCTGGTATTGTTTCACATTTCGGCAAAGTGACTTCAAATTGAAACCATGAGTGACTGAACTGTGCTTAAACTTGTGTGGGGGGTTTTTTTCTAGTTTGTCTTTTTTAATTTAGCAAAGACTTCAATCTTTGTCATATCAGACAGAAACCAGAGACTGAACACCTAATACATGAAATTTCTTACTCTATCCATCTCCAAGCTGGAGGTCATGGGTGTTACAATCAGGAAAACTTGCAGTGATTCTATGCAAACCTTCCTGTTGGAGGGACTTAATTTTAGTTATATTAATCAGGTATTGTAAAAATAATGAATTTTGATTTGTCTTTGGAGATGTAGAGAAATTTAGTTCCATTTTTAAATTAACACGGCTTGAGGCAGCATTAAGAGATTGTAGGAGCCTGTAAATGGTGGTGAATGTCATTACAGGAAAAGCAAACCATACCTAAAGCCTTATTTCCAGTCACCTTTCCTTGGAAGCTCAATTCATGTTTGCTAGTGGATTAAGCTGAAAATGCCCAAACTGTTCTCCATCCCCATGGGCTGTGAGGCTGTCCCTGAGGCTGTTGTGTTTGTGCTGCTCTGACTGGATGAGATGTGCCTCCCATCCTCAACAGTTCATACTGTGCATGTTAATCTCTGCTGCATTGTTGGCAGTAGTTTGCGAGGTGAGTTTTCCATTTCTTAAAACTGCTTGGGGAAAATGAGGAACAGAATTCAAAGTAAAATATTCTGGGTCTCTTAAACAGAGTGAATAAGGACATGATTTGTAAACTGTTACCCTTTCTTGCAATCAGCATGGAGGAAATCTAGTTTAGAGTAGGACTCTGTGGAACATGATTTTATTCACCCTCGTTTGAAACTTGTGCTCTTGAAGAGAACCTCAATTCCCACCACTGCTTAATGTCTCTTGCAGATAAAATATAGTCATGGTATTTTTGTCAGAGCTTTTTTTTCTCTTATTTCCCACAGTCAAGGAAACAACAGGGGAAACTGAGCAGATGTTGTCAAGGAAAGCGGCATCAAAACAATTTCGGGAGTTTGGTTTTAATGAGGATCTCATTGATACTGACAAAAGTATAAGTGGAGCATTAGCATAGTTCCTTGAAGAGTTCAGAAAATGATTGAAAGTAAATGGCGTGACAAAGTATAAGTGACAATTAGGCTTTGCATCAAAAGTGCTTGCTGTTTGGTGGGTCAAATGACTGCCACGCTTCCTAATGCCATGTAAAATGTAACAGTGGTATATCTGTAGCACAGAGACCTTGGGCCAATTCACTGTTGACGTCTGAATCGTTTTTTCCTCCTGCTTCTCAGGCTGAATTTAGAATGTGGGACCCATGATATACAAAAGTCTTTATTTTAGAGATAATTGCCCTCTTGACGCTCATCAATAGTTTAGTGTCCAGTGGTGAACGCCTCAAGAGAACGGGCCTTTTTTTGGCAAGCTTTAAAAAAAAAAAAAACAACAAAAAACAAAGAGAAAAACCTCCTTGTGTCTTGGAATTTTATCTTTCATTATTTGTTTTAAAACTCACTGAGATTGTGTTCGGTTGTAATGAATGGGTCTTCTTGACTTGTATCTGTAAATATGATCACATTTCAGAAAGTACACAGCTGAAAAGCTGTGTGTGATCTGGCATTTCATGCATTATGTTTTCAGTAAGTTTTGGGAGTTGTTGCAACCATTAAAAAAAACAAACCCTATGCATAGGTCTCTTGTCTGTTTTTTGTCTGATGTCCTTGGATAGTAATAAAAGAAGCAGCAGTAGAGTTGTGTGAAAGAGATTGACATCCTAGATCCATGCAAAATTAAAACCACACAAGACTTTCCTGCACCACCATTTTTTCACATACGAAATTTGTCGTCAGGACAACTTCAGTCATAGTTCTAATGTTGTTAATTGTTTTTACTGCCCCTGGTGTAGGCAGGCAGTTTGCAAGCAGCTGTAGCTGAAGACACTACCTACACCTAGATTTCACCATCACCAATGTCGACTTGTCCTGAGGCACCTTTTGCCAAGGTCACTTTAGTGTGATCTCTCCATTAGTTTTTAAGAGTGCAGAGCATTAATGAGCTTGGAGATTGAGGGGTGACTTCACTGCGCCTTGCTCTTCATAGCTGTTCTTTTAATTAGACATCATTGCTACCCATTCACTGAGGAAAAATGATAATCATAGGCCACAGCTCTTGCTGAGTGTTTACACCACCTAATTTGTGGCCTGAAAAAAAACCCCAACAAAACACAGGGGCAGAGATGGAGGGCCATTCCTGGAAGAAGGCCAGGTAAGACCTGGTCCCCCATCCTCCCTAGTGATGCAGGTAGCCAGCTCAGCAGGTTCACCAGGGCACTCCAGAAGAGGGCATCCCCTGGGAAAAGTCCACCCTGGTACCCCTCTGCAGCAGCCAGCTGCTTCCTGTCCTCCTTACCGATGTGTTGTGCAGTCCTGGTGTTGGGAATGCAAGTGTGGAATGCTCCATGGACCACTGTGACTCAGCCTGTGGCAAGTAGAGGCCAGAAATGCTGCTGTTAGTGGGTATGACTTCATTTGTGTGCCAGAATTTGGCTTGAACTCCTGACACAGTAAGCCCCTGGGAACCTACAAGAGCAGTGATAGTTTGTGCTGTGCTTGCAGCTGGAGTCAGGGGAGTCCCAGGGATGCCAAATTTACTAACTTTTTTTTTGCTATCTGGTACTTTTCTAATTGTGGAAACCTGAAAAAATTCACCTTTTGATTAAGAAGACTGACTTTGGAGAAGTTGAGAATGTAAGCCCTAAACTTCTGCAGGACAAGCAGGAGGAGAAAATCACAGGGGTTTTTTGTTTGTTTGTTTGTTTTGTTTGGGGGAGTTTTTAAAGTCTCAAGAGCGTTTTGGAGTCCTTCCCAAAACAGCTGGCTAATGACTTTGAATGGTCAGCCTGGGCCCTTCTGAAAATACTTGTCTTTGAAGTCAGACTTCAGCTGACATGCTGATTAGTTTCACCATGAGCTATTGATAAGCACAGAAAATCATCTAAATGTCTTTCATCCTGTATCTTTGCTCCTCTTGAATGTGCACACACAAAATCAAGTCCTTCATGAAGAGGGGTACCACCTGGGCTTTGCTGGAATTTAAAATTCTTCTTTACTTTTTAGCTCTTACGGTGAACAACTTATCTGAACCATGACAGTCTGAGGGGTGCTTGCTAACTCATCTTTAAAGCACAAACTCGAGTGGTATTTTGGTTTCAGGATGAATGTTTTACCCTGCCAATCCTTGCTCCATAGGTAGTCAAAGCTGAAACAAATGTTGGTCTAAATAATTTATTACATAAAGGCTTTTTTCACTGATAATCAAATGGAATTGTTGTTTGCATAGGGGTGGAACATTCTCTGTTGTGCTTGATGCTGTGCTCTCTCTGTGGCATTCTCTGTGCTGAAGTGAAATGGTGTGTATGTTTCTGCTGAAGAACAAAACGTAGCTAGGTGGCTCATGCAGGACTGTCCTCTCTGCCAAAACACAAGGGTTTTGTACAAATATGCCACCCTTTTTCCTTCCATCAGTAGCCAAAGTCAGCTATGCCAAAGAAAGGTCCTTTTTTTTAATTTATTTTTTTCAATACAACCCACACACCCACACCATGGAAGTTACAGTCATATTTTCCAGTAACCACAGAGCTGTGAGTGATGGCACGTGTGTTTTAAATAAAACTGGGAGGAGAACTGATGTAATGCTCTCTGGGTAATGTTTTTCTTTTTTTTTTTTTTTTTTTTTTTTTTCTTTCCTTATTGCTCTCCCTCTTTCTCTTCTCCCCATCTGTTGGCTGCTATATGGGTTATTTTTGTTTTGTTTAAGATTTATTTTTTTTTTCCTTGCTGCAAACCACAGTGAGGGAATTGTTGAAGAGGGCAGCTCTGGCATCTTGAGCTCAAGTATGGACGGATTTCTTTAAAGTCTGAAATTACAGGGCGGTGCACTGTACCAACTTGTATAATCTTAAGAATTATTTTTTTCCTCTTTCTTTTCTAGAAGTGAATTAATTGTGATCTGATAGAACATGTGGGAAATAAATGTGTTTTCTTTTCTAGTGGCATGCTGAACTGCAATTGTCTGCTTCTTCAGTGAGCTCACAAAATAGTTTTGGCAAAAACAGGTATTTCAGTTTTAGTTTAATAAACTGCAGAGAGACTTGTTCTAGAATGACAAATGAAACCTGCTATTCCTTTGCTACTTTTCCTACTGCTGCTTTCGATGGTTAATTTAGTTCAACTCCTGCTTACAATGGTCTGTTTGGGAATATTTAGATTGTGTTTCTATAAACTTTCACGGAGAATCCCTCGGAAGGGCTCAAAAGAAGGTTTTGCATGTGTGTGTTTAAGAGACTAACGCTAAGTGAATTTCTGTATTTAGTGTTGAATTCAGGCCCCCATCTTCGTGCGTGGGTGCGCGCCTCGTTCGCAGAGCTGCCCCTGCTGTGCCAGAGCCGCGTCTCTGCTCCCCAGCCCCGCTCGGGGGGCGGTGAGGGGGGTGCCCGTCCATTCTGAGAACTCTGAACAAGTGCTCCTCCTTCAATAGGATTTCTGGGGTGTGTTATGCACTCGTGTGACAGCACACGGGCTCAGCTGGTCTCTTTGCGTGCCCTCAGCAAGGGGGAGGCGCCTCCTGGGGCTGGGGGAGCTGAAGGGTTAAACCCGCGCCCTTTGGGTGTCAAGGTGAAGCCCGAGCCCTGAAGGTGAGGATCGCTCCAGTCGCCTTGTACTTGCTGTGGGCAAAGAGCACGGGCAGGCTCTGCCTGAATGGATGATCCGGCCTGCAATTCATTAAGCTGGAAGCACCTGGTTTGTGTCTGTGGCCCTGGCCACTCCCGACAATGGCACTTAAAGCCGTAGTCCCATTTTCGAAATAACCTGAGGACAGGGAGCCATCTCTGTTGGAGCTGATCTAACTGAGGGCTGGCGTGCCTCTTCCCCAGTCCCTCCTCTCTACCCTGCTCTTGCCCCAGGACCATGTGTGGAGCTGATGGAGCTCTCTAAGCCAGCAGAAGTCCAGCTGCCTTTAAATTTTTTTTATTTTTTTTTTTTAATTTGATATCAGATCTTTAAAAAATCTGATAGCAAGGGTGCTTGGCACAGCTTTATGCATGGTCAGGAGCGTGCCAGGGAGTGGGAGCACCACAGGGGAGCCAAGTCATTTGAGATGTGGTTGTACAGCGATGTGGTTTAATCCAGTCTAAATTGTGTCAGACAGGCAATGTAAATAAACCATTACTGTAGGGGAGGCAGAGAGAGATTCATCTTGCTTAAGCTGCTATAAGCAAGAGACAGCTGAGGGAATGCAGAGAGGCAATGGTGATTCACAGGTCTCTGCTGCAACTTGAAAAATACTCCTTGGAGATGTCAGAACCAAAGGTCCTGTGCTGTGAGAAGGAACAGATCTCTCCAGGATGGTGCTGAAATGTGGTGTTTTTGACAGCAGATAGAGGGAGTCAAGGCAGGAAAAGAAAATGCTGAATAAGCCAGGTTAACAAAGTTTTGACGTAAATGTGGTACCGTTTTTTTTTTTTTTCCCTCTCCAAAAGCTTGCCCCTAGAAAGAACTGAACTAATGGGAACAGGACCTTAATCTCATGGCCTAAGATCAGCTTGTATAACAATGTAAATTAAGAGGATGTTTAATGTTAAACAATTGGAATACCTGCTTTTTTAAAAACTTTTTCGTTTTTTGATTTTTTAATTTTTTTTTTCCCAGAGCAGGGAAAAATCCAGAATTATGTGGCCTGGAGAGAGGAAAAAAAAAATAAAAAAAGCTTTGCAAGTCTTCTTGGGCTTTGATCTGTTACTAATGTTTTTAAGTTGTTTTTTTGTTTTGTTTTTTTTTTTTTTCTTTGCCCTTATGCCGGGGAAGTCTTCTATTTGGAATAGACTAGGATTAGATCTTTTTGGGTGTCTATGTTGTGTTAATATTAAAATACTACACCTTCAAGAGAAAAGACCTATTTTCCCTGACCACTGATAAGCACACTTTATCCTTCCCGTGTTGGTTTTCAAGTCTTCCATAAGAAAACCAGAGTTATCTGAAAACATGTATATTTATTAGTCAGAGAAGTAGGAGGAACTAATTTCAAAAGAATATCTTTGCTTCTTTCAGGGAGTGGAAGTGAGTACTGTTCAGCCCAAAGGAAATTCCAGGAAAGCAAGTGTTTTTGCAGGCTTTTTAAATAATCCTTAGTGCTTTCTTTGTCAGAGTCAACAGCATCTACTACGTGCAGAGCAAGAGCTGAGGAGGCGATGCTGTGTGGGGAATGTGGCATGAACTCGGCAGGAGCTGGTGCACAGGAACTCCTCAGGGTTGGCAGTTATATACCACATTTTGATAAGAGCAGAAGAGTGTGGCTGTAAAACATAAAACTGAGACCAAAGCACTGCCATATCAGTACAGCTCAAACCCCCAACAGTTTATGACTGTTAGCAGCAGTACTTCGCCCTGCTCAGTGTGTGCTTCCAATGTTAGTCAGACCTGACAGTAGGCTTGCAGGTCAGGGTAATATTTCTGCAGCATAAATGCTATTTATAAATAAGTTATGACTACAATTTATTTACTAGAGGGCAGGGGAGGAGAGCAAAGAGGCAGTCACTTCATCTCACTGAAATCCAATGACCAAACTGGAATAAAGTCCAGATGCCCCTGAATCTAGAACTTCAACTAGGTTTTCCACTAAGCTGTATTTATTTAGCATGACTGTAATGCTATATATTTTGTAACTGCATCCCCTCAAGAGGTGGACATGGAAGCCATGTGACTATTTCTCTCAGCAGAAGGCAAGACTTCTTACTCCTCTGTCCTGAATCCAAGAAGAAAGGTCCTGCTACCATTAATGTCCTGCTACCATTAATTTGGCTTGTAATGTCATAAACAGATAAAAAATAGTCACACAATAGTTTTTCTGGGCTATAAAGACTCACTTTTTTCTCTTGTAGCACTGTATGAGAAATGTTGAGAATAGCAGAAACACGAGTCAGTAATTATTTTGTCTCCATTTCTTTGTTTTGATACAGCTGAAGATCAGTTTGGAGCCCTGTGTTTTTGGGGTGGTGTTTTTTTTCTTCCCTGAGAGATAGCACATGCATTTCAACAGCCTCAAGCCCTACAGGATGCATAGATTATGCTCTGGCTTATCTTCCCCAGGGCAAACTGCAGCAAACTACTCAGTGAGACAGTGAAAAGTTATAGCAGTAATACACACCTGCCAACAGTGGGGTCACAATCCAGTATTCAAAACACATATAAGCTTTGGGTGTGCTGGTGACTTCATGAAACTCCCTTTCAAATCAGCCAAAATACACTAGAAAGGAAAATAAATACATGCAAGCAGAATAATTTTGATCAGGGAATGAAGGTGATTTGCAGCATTAAAAATCACGTCTTTGTCCCTCAGCAGAACCTACCTAGTGTTAGGCAGGTTGGTTTAGTGACCACAACAAGCATTAACATTTTTCCTGTAGAGGAGGACGTTGCATGCAATAAATATTTTTTGCTATACTAAATCTAAGTTAGTTAACAAATGTTTTCTGTCAATCTATGGTTAACACTTGTGTTGACAGGCAGATAGAAGACTTAGCTATCATTTTGACAAGATGAATCCCAAGCTCTATTTCTTGCAAAATATGCTTTTATAGGCTTCGTAGCCTTAGTTTATTAAGCACATGTAGAGAGAAAAAGAAAACCTTTTTCTTTGTTCTCCCATTCTTGTCAATAACAACCCATTGTCCTGTTTGTTATACCTGGCTTTGTGTGATAGCCCCTAGCCCTAGCTTGCCTTAACAGGAAAAAATAAAAAGTGTGTATGCACATATATGTGAATGAGAGGTCTTGCTACAGACTGAATCCAAATAAAGAAAAATACTTTTGAGGCGATGTTCTGGACAAGCTGTCATACATAAATGCTGTCCTCATGGTCTGATTCTGGTCTCATTCCTCTCGAACTTAGAACAAACTCCAATAAAGCCAATAGTGGCTGCTGCAGGCTGCTCTGAAGACAGGCTGAAATACCACGATATTAACTGTAAACAAATATTGTAATGCTTCTGTAGCTTTCAGAAAGTGGCCTTCTCATATTTTGGTAGTGGCATTGTTGTATTTGGGGTGGTTATAATGCAAGGGCTAATCTACTCAGAAAAGAAATTCCATTTCGCCATTTGCAATTTAATGGAGTACAAAGAGACAGGGAAAGCACTCTACATAAATACAGATGTCTCCACTTCTGAGGCTTTTCTGTGTTCCTGCTACTTAAATGGGGATCAAGAATGATATTGTTCTGTGGGCCTGCTCTTTGTTTACAATACCCTCTTTGAAACTAGACGTCAAAATGGGTTTCCTGGATTGGTTATTGAATTCTGCAGGCTGACACTCCACTGTGAGCCCTGGGAACCTTCGGCTTTTTCCTTAAAAATAGCCCAAGTTTTGAGATTTTAAAAGCAGCTGTGTTTTGCCACCATGTGGAAAGAGCTTGTTTTTCTGCTTCTCTAAATTTCAAGTTTAATGTTTGGACCAGGGCAAAAAAGCCTCAGTAAAACTCTTCTCTGCCTGTACTGATAGAATTTTATCTGTCTTTTGTGTGGCCATAAATGATGAAAACACAGGGAAGAGCAAATTTGGCCCAACAGTTTTATGGATTCCTGAGCTCGTGGCAATTAAATATTGTAGAATTAATGTAAATTGTCAAGGATGACAGTTCAACTTCCTAAACATATACACAGAGACTCTCTTGTTCCTCCTCAAGCTGTGCCACATAAGTCAGCCTCGGCCAGGCACTGTGCAACATCACATACCTCATGCTGTCTTTTCCAGGCCATCCTTGCTAAACCTCTACTTTGCCTTAAAGGGTATTTAAACAGACCAACTCTTTTGCCAAACTTTTCTCCTTAGGGGAAGGAGTGCTCCCCCCAGAGTGTTTGCCAAGGTAAACGGAGCAAATAGGTTCAGTTTTAGTGTTACTAAATTTGATGCTGTTCTTGATGAGCTGTGTGTAGGGATATAGGCATTTCCATATGTGCAGCGTCACACACAGCTTCCTATGCTTACTGTATGTGAGAGAAGATGGCTTAATGACAGACTTCTAGCCTTTGCTCCAAATGTTGTGGTTATCTATTTTTTTTGTTTCATTTTAGTCAGACCCCTGAAGTAATTAGCACACCCTGTGGGTTTTTTTGTGTGGTTTCTATCTGAATACCCATGAAGGAGTTAATTAACTTGTTTGCAGTATCTCATTAATTCATTTTTGGCTGTGAACTTAATTGCTCCTTTATTACTGATGAGTAAAATAGCTTTAGGCTCCCAATTAAAATGGACTTTGATGGATGTATAAGAGCTGGGCTTTCAGCTTGCTGAATGGGCAGTGGAATTGCCATTCTCCCATTGCAGGCCAGGCTCCTTCATGGCAGTGCTTCTCAGGGACAAGTTTCTCCCAGTTACAAACTTGGTCTCAGAGTTGAACGCATTAACTTCTCCAGTGGGAGGGAAATCAAATGGGAGTTAGTGCCTGTAAACCTCTGAGGGCAGAAGAAACTAAAAAAATAGGTGGACCCACTGGAAAAAAAGCTTATGACTACAGTGGAAGATGAGCATAAACTGTAGTTCCCTCCATTATGAAATAGCCACTCTTCTGAAGTCAGGTTCCCACTGGTGAATGTCTGGATTTCTCCCTATGGGCATCCTCAGCTTTACTGAAGGGCAAGAGCTGTTTTCAGATGTTTGAGAGCATGTCAGACATTTGTTCTTGAAATAGTTTTCCTTCATCCTGGTACATATTTGATGAGCTGAGGTGCACAAACGTCAGTTTGCTTTTCTGGGCTTAGATTTTTTTCTAGGACAGTACTGCTTTCTTTTTAATAGATTTTGAGACTGCTGGATGTCAAGCATTATAGAAGAACCGGGAACATTAGTGTTATAAAGAGAAATAGCCATATTAATTTTAAATAAGAAAAAGAAAAATGCTACAAATCTGTCTCTCACTTCTCCCACCCACCCCCTCTCTGATTCAATGTGAAGAACACACAATTTATATTCCCAGTGGTGATTGGCTTGGACCCAATGACCTTTGCAAAAAATCCATTGCCTGCATGGAAAATGTAGTAAAACAATGTAAGCGTGCTTACTTGTAGGCATGTATATTTCTTAACACAATAGGGTCCTGAGACCAGCTGAAGTCTCTGGATTTTTCTGCAAGAAATGTTCCCACAGGGGAGCTATTATGATACTCCCTCTGCTGGCTCTCATTCCGCCTCCAAATTTTCCTTAGGAGACCTCACTTGGACATCAATCCTCAGAGAGAAAAAAATACCATATCTTGTTTGCTTATGTGAAGAGACAGTACAGCCTAAAGGGTGGAGGCTCTTGCCACTTTGAACAGACAAGAACCAAAATTGTCAAGAAAAAGATATCTACTTTCTGGAAAGATGATTGCAGATGGCAAGTGGAGGAGCCAAGTCAAGCACTACTTACTTTCATACCTTTAATTGAAAATCTACTCAAAACCTGTTTGAAATGCTTTGAACACTATTCATTTTTATGAGAAGGAAACACAAGCAGTCAGTGGCTTATTTTATACCAAAAGATCTAGAACTTCATAAGCTAAATTCCAGATTGTTTTTAATAGTGTAGCAGCTTATTTGCTTCACTCATAAAAGTCTGAACTCTTTCTGACTTTTCCTTAATGATGGCTTTTGGGAAGAATATGTTTCCTGGAATGGTGAAGGGGCAAAATCCTGTTTGCTTTAGAAATAGCTTCTTTTTATGCTTTCCTCAAATCAGAGGGTCACAAGATGACCAGAGTTGATGACACACACATTATGAAACAGAACGATGATGGAACACAAATTTAAACCAAATTAAAAAAAAAAAGAAAGGAAAATAAAAATGCTGACAAGCTTGTGGCAGTACAGTCTGCTAACAATTTACCAATTTACTATGGAATTCTCTATGAAAATTTCAATTATTGTGCAACATATGAGATCTAGCTATGACTCTGCTTTTTCCAAAGGCCAAAATGAGAGGGGGGAAAAAGGAGCTTCCTTAGATAATATTATGACATCTCTGTCCCTGTTTTAGCTGATTGCTTAAACACATGCTTAATAAATATATTTAAGAGTCTGCTGACCTAAGCTTTGCTTTGTTACCAACTTTAACCCTGGAGTTACTGAAGTTCCTTATTGATATTGCAGTCCATCAGGACAATTGTTTTTCCTTCTCAGGATTAACTTGTCTTGCTGTCCCCCTTGACAGAAAAGGGGAGAATGTACCTTGGAAGGAAGTCAGACTATGGTTATCATCTGTGGTGAGGGGCCTGAACAGTAAAGTTAAGCTTTTAATTTTATAAAATGGGAACTGAAGCAACAGGATATGAGGAGGAGAAGGGAAAGGAGGCAAGACAGCTCATATGGGTGCAGGCAGGCAAAGGACACAGCATCTGGGGCTCTGAGTAAGCCTGATCCTGCCTGTGGCTTCTCGCTTTCTCTGGGTCCTCAGGAGGATGAAGCTGCCCTGAATTTGCACGTTGTTATGCTGGGTGTTGCTGAAAGGAACTACTGCTCATGAGAACCTCAGTTTCTGGCAAGAGCTGCTTTGCCCTGATTCTGGCAACTCTCTCTGGCCTGTCATCATTACCCCAGTGCCTACGCAAAGACTCTGAGTGGAATGGATGATGGTTCTATTTGTGGTGCCTTGGCTCCTGTTTCTTTGCAGGCACTGGCTTTCGTGAAGGAATCTTGTTAAAAGTATCTTTCCATGAGGAAGGTTTCTTCTGACTTGGTCTGCAGTGGAATTAGACAGTGGTACCCACACCTGTGAGTGCCTGGCTGGTCTGTGTCTGTGGTGATGGGCAAATGTAACCACATACTTTTGGATGTGCTTTTCAGGAGTCTGGAGAATAAAGATAGCTGTGAAGCTGCCAACCAAAATCTAACCCAGCTGTCCTTGCCAGCTCTTTATCAAACAAGGCTCATGATTACTGGAGTAACAAAGCTGATTTAAAGTCATGTTGGGGGGGGGGATGAGATAGTAAAAAAAGTTGTCACACTTTTTGTTCAAACTAGTATTTGAGGCTTTTGTGGGTAGTGCTTGTTGATGACTTAGTCAAATATCTTTAGGTCTGATTATTTTTGTAGGGCATTACCTAAATTTTTTTTCTTCTGCTGTGTGAATCCCACTGTGTTGAGGAAAAGTGACTTTTCTCATAGTTCCTGCCCACCTTTTAGTGGAAACATCAGTCCCATCTTGGTATTCCTAGTCATGTGCCTCTCCAGCTGTATCTGATGTGTCCTTGCTGCCTTCTTTCTTGTAGTATTTTTTTGCTGCTTATCTCTTACACACATGCAGCTCCAAGCAACAGCACTCAACCCCTCCAGAAACACTCTGAGACAGCATAGCTCTGGTCCTATTGCAGCCCTGCACATGGCCTCTGTTTTGGGTGGTGACTGCTCTGGTTTTGGTTATCTGTCTCATAAAGTAGTTTCAATGCTGTTTTCACACTGCCCCTGAACAGGGGATGGTTGTTGCACCCATCAGATTAACAGCACTGCCAGTGACCACTTCATCCAAGGGGCTCCAGGGAAGTCCAGTAGAATGACAAGGTCAGACTTTGGTGAAATCAAGGAATATAACTCATTGTGTGTAGGACATTAGCTATCATGGCTAAAATATTGTTTTAAAGCTTTTATGCAGCTTTTTAGACTTGAGTATTGCTGTTGCTTGAATTTGCACGTGGGTCCAGACAGTGTTCATGTAACCTGCCTTCACACTTGCCTCAGACATCTATGGTTTCCTTCAATTTCTGTGGCTTTGGTACAAGGTCTGAGGACTGCCAAGAGGCTAGTGGGTAATCTAGGTTGGCCTAAATTCCACTGCAGTTAGTGGCAGTCTCTCTGTGGGCTTGTCTAAGCACCAGACTCATCCTTTCAAAGAAAAAGGTAAAGAGACAGAATGGAGGTGCGGTTAAAAAACATCTGAAGATATTTGTCACAGCAAAAATGTTAAGTGGTGTTTTTAGTTTGCAAAGGAAGAAAGAGGAAAGCATGCAATATTGTAGTTTTTAAGAAAGTTATTATACTGTGAGAGAATTCTCACCTTACGGTAATATAATTTAATTTCTTTTGAAAAATGGTGCAACTTGCTAATATGGACAGATTTGGAGACACTGGGATATATTCTTGTTTGGAATAAATTGGTGTAGCTTTGTGCTACACCAATTTGTGCAGGAGCTACACGATTAGTGGCAGATAAGAATCTGTCCTTTTGTGTCTTTTAGGGGAAAATTTCCACAGCTGTACTTCAAAAAGTCATGTTTACTATATAGTGTCAGCCACAGGCTTAATACTGCCCATAAACCAGTATAAGAGTTTCCTAATTGCTACTCTGACAGGAGACATTTGATTTATACACTGCACCAGAGAACGCAGTTCTTGCCATGCTGTGGTGAAGTTATTCAGTATGATATGTTTCTGCAACAGCATGACAGGGCTTGTTGCCCAAACAGCTTTGGAAAATGTGATGTTTCCCCTCTGTCTTACTATTATGACTTCTGTGTTAGTACTGCAGAGTTGAAAATCTGGTAATAGATGCATAGCGTTAGCATCAGATCTGGGAGGTGTTAGAACCATCACACTTCGAGGAGCTGTGAACTCTTCAGTATCTGTTTTGCACCTTGCTGCTATCAAAAAGAGGAGGAGAGTGGCTGTTTGCAAAGCTGAGCTCTCTGTGTCCTGTCCAAGCCCTTTATAGAAGAGCCAATTTCCTCCCCAAATGTTTGATCGTGGTGGTGTTGCTGATGTTCCAAAGCCAACCTGGCAAAAGGCTGCTTTTAGTTGTCAGAAAGAACCAGTCTTTGGAAATTTGATTTTGAATTCACTTACTCCTGGGAAACTGAGAGGCAGATTTTAATTGATTCAGACCTTTAATCTTGGTCAGTTGTCCCTCATTTTCCTTTCTGAAATCCAGAAATGTTATTTAGAATGCAGAGGGCTGCAGTGAAATTGGAAATAAGCTATAGTTGGGAAAATATTTTCTAACCAGATAACCACAGTTCAGAAAGTCCTTCTGTGCTCTGGAGTATTGGGTTCAATTAAACAAGGTTTGGTTTTTTTTTTCTGTGTAAAGAATATGCTTTTTCTTGTTTTACATATTTAATTAAATCATGATGGAGAATATTAAATACATGGTATTTCAGAAATTTATCCTGTTTTGCTGACAGTCCTGGAGCCTCTTTTGTCTTTCAATAAGTTTGCCTCTGACTAAATGTTTCTGATTACTTGGAACTGAAAATTAATTGCTGTATTCAACTCTACCCAACCATGCAAATGTTTCTGGGAAGCTGACTGTAAACTGGGCCATAAGCAACCAGAGTCCCATAGATTGTGTCCCAGGGCCAGCTGCTAGGATATTAGAATATGCTGTGTTTTGTTGAGAGATAACACAATCTCTTTCCTGGATTTGCAAAAAACACCTGGGGAAAAATTGCTGGTGGGAAAGCTCTAGGGAGACTGGGTCGGAGCCAGAAGAAACTCTGGAGGGGAGATATAGTTGTAATTATGGAAACTTCTGCTTGCCTGATGCCTAAGCTCTTTGGATCCCCAGGCACGTGGAGCTCTCTTCTGTGACATGTGTTTGTGCCCAGATGTTCCTTGGTCTCAGTGTGGTGGCAGCTGGGTGCCTGGCACACATGTGCTGCCCGGGCCCTGTGGTGGTGGCCCTGCCCACAATGTGCCACAACTGTGTGCAGTGCTGTGGTGGCAGCTGCTTTTAGAACACACTGCAGGGAGGAGGGCAATGCCCCCTCTAGGAGGGCACTCAGTGCTTACTGCATTCGTCCCAATTTCTCATCTAATCCGATTCCAACGGGGAAGGATACTGGGTCCCACTTCTGATCCAGGAAGGATCCTGCTGCAGCATTGCTTGGGAAGGGGTCAGCAACCCTTCTCCCTGCATACCTTAGCCATGGGGACTGACAGGGTGTCTCAGTCTTGCTCTCTTTCCCTGGCCTAGTGAATATTGTCTTATGCAAGGCACAATGGTTTAATTGGGAAGGATTCTCTCCAGGCTGGGAGACATAGGGTAGGAGACAGAGGACTGAATTCTCAGACCTTTCATTTCCTGTTTCTATGTGGTTTTCAACCACTTATTTATTTTATCTCTCAGATAAACTGTAGATGGCTATGCATTAGCAGAAAAGATGAAGTCTAGGGTAACTTTTGGAGGAAAAGGTGTAGTCTGGTATCTCCAAGATCAGCTTTATTGACACCAAGTCCAATAGCACATTGAAAATCCCCACCTGCCCTCTGCCCTTGCTTGCTATGGGGTGTGCCAGCATCAGCCAGAGCTGCTGGCCTATGGCAGTGACAAACTGAGGTGTCAGATGCTGTTTGCTCAATGGTTCTAGAGGCACAGGCCTTGACAGTGGTCCTGAAGTTCACTTTGAGACCAAAACCCTGTTTTTTAATATTAAGGAAAAAACCCCCTCCTTTTTCCTCACTGAAGGATGTGTTGCTAGCAGCTTTTTAATTTCACCCAAGTCTGAGGCTGATGTTTTACCCCATGGGAAGCGAGAGAAGCTCTGCCTCCAGAAGGTGCTGGTGGTGGTGTTTCTGAATCAGGGCTTCTTGCCAGTGATTGCCCTGGATCTCCCGTGCCAGGGCTCCCCTTGGCAAGCCTGCCTTGAGTTGTGAGCATCACTTGCTGTTCCAGCACTGCTGCTTGGCCCCATGCAGCGAGTACACCACACAACCATAACCTCTTCCTCTGGCAAACAGTGATAAAAATATTGCAAGGGCCAAGTGTGGTTTATTTTTTCCCTTCTTTCCTCTGAAGACTTTCTTTAAATACCTGTAAGTTGCACAGAAATGATATGCCACAGTGCATCTCTGCAGTCTAGCATGCCTCTGAAGTGATGGGTTTAGCAAGCCTGACATGAATACCTTGGTGTGCTCAAGGAAAAGAGTACATTAAGAAAGATCATGGGGGCGTGGAAGAAATTGCTGTCCCATCTGTTTCTTGCTGCTTTTCCACTGAAAATTTCAGACTGGTAAAGGT
The DNA here is from genome assembly GCA_013397295.1 of Polioptila caerulea. NCBI lineage: Eukaryota > Metazoa > Chordata > Aves > Passeriformes > Certhiidae > Polioptila > Polioptila caerulea. The sequence continues at coordinate 106,647 of VYXF01005523.1, read as the reverse complement.
GGAGGTGGGGTAGGCCCAGTGCATATATATCAACTGCTTGTGAGAGCAACCATGGCTCAGGCAGACTTTGTCAGGGGACTGTGCCAGAGGGTTCCTCAGTGGGAACAAAACTGTGTCAATCCAGTGGCTTTTCACCACTGAAAGGGATGTTCCTCCTCTTCCCTCCCACCCTGCAGTTGTGGTCTTTCCTCCTTGCAGTGGGATTAGCACCTGTTGGTTCAGTTAACATAAGCAAAAAAAATATATTAGTTTTTAGGGGACTGAGTTACACATTGTGTTTGTTTGTGGTTTGTTTTATTTTTGTTTTTTTCTTTTCTTTTTTTTTTTTTTTGGTGTATGTGTGGTTCCCCTCCCCCCACCCCCCAGGTTTAGTGAGCTGAGCTGGCTCTGGGAGGCTGGTAAGCCTGGGCAGAGGTGGTAGGATTGGCGAGGAGGAAGGGCTGTCCCTTTAGTCAACAGTGGCTGTTAGACCAAGCTCAGCTGTGGTGGCAACCACAGCCTAATTAAACAGCAAAGGCTGTGACACGCTCAGCATTTTCCCCTTCTCTGAATACCACAGAGCTTAGACTGAGCGGCACATTTGCAATGCCAGGAAGAAATCTACCTCTGTGCACAAAATAAAACCTTCTAATTATCTCTTATTTGTCTCTGACACCTTCTATAATTTCTTTGCAGTATATTTTTTCCTTTTCTTCCATATTTTTACAGCCACAGAGAGGAAGAAAAAAAATACCCTGTCAGGCAAAAATTTTATGCTTTTTGACTACTGCAAGTAAATTAATAGAGTATTTTTGTTTGGTTAGTAAAACAAGACTTCAAATATTAAAATAAAAGAACTGGTGAAGATTGTGAGTTCAGATGGCTATTTTTGCCAGTAAATAAATCCATGACAGTAATTTTAAGCCACTTCAGATCCTGCAGGTCAGAAAAATGGAAAGCCGTTCCTAGAATTTTCAGACGTTTGTGTAAATAATTCCTTTTGCCCTACAATGAGAATTAGGGGATCTGCTCAGACGTTCCCGGTGGTTTTACTGGAGGAGGTAAGGGGGCTGGACTTGCCTTTGCATACGCAAAGGGCAATAAAACAAGCAGCCAAGTGGTCAGAGAGGTCCCCATAAACATATCAAAGTTTAATGCTCAGTTTGCGCAGCAGGCCTCCTCCGTCTGGAGGAGATGGGTTAAAGCTGGGCTGCCAGACTTGGGAGCAAGGCAGGCACAAATGCATACTTGGTTTTCCAGGGCTGCTGAGAGGGAGAAGGAAGGGGACCAGAAAATGGCTAACATTTTAAATGCTGGTTCATGAGCGTTTGATACGTGCATGTGTATCAGCACACACAGAAAAGGGAAGATGTGCAGTGTTTGGTTTGTTTCTTTTCTTTCCCTTTTTTTTTTTTTTCTTCCATTTCTGCAACCCTGTCACTTCACAGAGAGCACCAGGGCCTCAAACAAGCAACAGCTTCTGCCATTGATGCCTATAATAGGACTGTGCTGGTAATAAATTACAGCAATGAGCTTGTTAGCAGAGTGCAGGCCTTAAACGCTTGCTTAGTTACCGTAGCTATAGCTCCAGATCATCAAAGTGCTCGAGGCAACCCAATGCCTGTGACTAGAGAGAGTCCCTATCCCAGGCTCTGCCAGGGGAAGGGGCAGGATTTCCACCTCTTGGCCTTACAGGGCTGTTAGTAAAAAGACTCAGCAGCAAAGATAAGTAGTGATAGAATTTTTACCTTTTTTTCTTTTTCCTTTTTCTTTTTTCTTCCCTTCTCTTAAGGTGTGCACTGAGTAGTTGCATATAGGAAAACCTGCCTCAACCTCTTCTGCAGGCAGAGAACAGCTTATCTGCAGTCTTCCATGAAAAGACCTAGATGAAAGAGAAGATGAGAGCTTGTTTCACTCAATACCAATCAAAGTAATATGATATGTATTTGCTTTTCTCAATTACAGGCCTGAAATGGGAGGCTCTAGGGGAAACATTTTTTCTTGATTTTTTTTTTTTTTCTCTAACAATCTTATCATTTTAATGCTGCCTGCTATTTATGTATGAAGGAAGGGAAAAGAGAGAATGACAGCATGAAGCACTGTGGCCGAGGCTTAGAGCACCAAAAGCTGAGGAAATTCAGCAGCAGGTCGGGAGTTGCAGGCTGCTGCATGCAGGCCAGGAGGAGGAGGAGGCTGCAGAGGAAGCAGTAACTCGTAGCTGCAGCCAAGGGCTCCTTTGCTGGTGATGTGTCAGCATGTGTCCACTTGGTGATCGTCTGGTGGCCTCACTTCAGCCCTGTCTGGTGCACCACTGGTACGAGGCAGAGCCGGAAAATCTGCCTGAGGGGAAAGACCAGGGGCCGGGTGGGGACCCCATGCTTGCACATGAGCCATGGCCTCAGCATCTCTGCTGACTTGCACAGCTCACGCCATGGCTCCTCTCAGAGCAGTGCCAGAGGCTTTTCCAGGCCCCCAGCACGTGGCCTGTGCAGCATGAAGCACGGCAAGGGAGTTCCCCTCCATGGGGCTGAGGAGAGGATGAAAAAGTTTGCACAGCTCCTGTGGGAGTACAGGAGAACAGGGAGTGCCGATGATACTGGAAGGTTTGGTGTCAGGGAATGGGACAGGCGGCGCAGGGATGTCCCTGGGAGAGGCCAAGAGCAGCAGAGAGATGGAGGGATCTCATGAGGTTGTTGGTGGGAAGGCTGGAAAGGCAGCAGCTTGTGCAGCTGCATTTGGGGTGACGTACCAAGTGCGTTGCTTTTGAATGGGTAAACCAAATCACTGAACTGGCTGAGCTTGGAGAGATGTGTCTGACCATCTGTGTGCTTAATTAGTTGCCTTTTCTCATGTAGGAGCTAGTCCAAGCTCCAGTAAAGTCAGAAGAACCTTGCTGACTTAATGGATTGTGTCACTTAGGGCCAGGATATTTTTTTTACAAATATTTTACAATTTGGATGGTGGACAGCAGGGCAAGTGGCCAGCTCAGTGTCCTTTCCTTGCAACTAATTTTGGTCAGTAAAAGATTTGTTCTTTTTAGAGATTGTCTTTTTAAAAACCAGAATGCATGTTTTTGCAAAAGTATGGTTACTTTTTTAGAAAACTTCTAATGATTGAATGAAAAAAAAACCCAGATTTTTTTTTGTTTATATTTCTAATGTATTATTTTATCCTGTCTCCCTTTTAAGAAGCTAAAAGGGAAGGAATAGAAGGAGTAATTATACACTTCTTTTTCAGTAAGATCCTTTTGAAATTGAGTGTCTTGAAAGTCCAAAAGGAAAAAAAAAATCAGTTTATTCAGTGTTACCTGCTTCTTCCCTCTGACTTTAAGTAGAGTTAATAGGGATTCTACACAGTCACCCAGGAGGAGGAAGAGTCATAGAATGGTTTGGGTTGGAAAAGACACCTAGTCCAACCTCCCTGCAATGAACAGGGACCTCAATTAGATTGGGCTGCTCAAAGCCCAGTCTGGCCTGACTGTGAGTGTTTCCAGGAATGGGGCATCTGCCACCTCTCTGGGCAACCTGTTTCACCATTTCACAACCCTCACTGTAAGAGAATTCTAGTCTGAGTCTACCCTTTTGTAGTTTAAGAGCATTAACTCATGTCCTGTTGCAACAGGCCCACTAAAAAGTTCCTATCTTTTCTATNATTCAGTGTTACCAGCTTCTTCCCTCTGACTTTAAGTAGAGTTTATAGGGATTTTACACAGTCACCCAGGAGGAGGAAGAGTCATAGAATGGTTTGGGTTGGAAAAGACACCTAGTCCAACCTCCCTGCAATGAACAGGGACCTCAATTAGATTGGGTTGCTCAAAGCCCAGTCTGGCCTGACTGTGAGTGTTTCCAGGAATGGGGCATCTGCCACCTCTCTGGGCAACCTGTTTCACCATTTCACAACCCTCACTGTAAGAGAATTCTAGTTTGAGTCTACCCTTTTGTAGTTTAAGAGCATTAACCCATGTCCTGTTGCAACAGGCCCACTAAAAAGTTCCTATCTTTTCTATAAGCCACCTTTATGTACTGGAAGGATGCAATAAGATCACCCCAGAGCCTTCTCTTCTCCAGGCTGAAAAACCCCAACACTCTCAGCCTGTTTTCATAGGGAGAGGTGCTCCAGCCCTCTGAGCATCTTGGTGGCCTCCAGCAGGTCCATGTCCTTCCTGTGCTGGGCCCCCAGAGCTGGATGCAGGGTTCCAGGTGGGGTCTCAGCAGAGCAGAGGGGCAGAATCCCCTCCCTCCCCTGCTGCCCAGGCTGCTCTGGATGCAGCCCAGGACACGTTTGGCTTTCTGGGCTGGGAGTGCCATGGCTGGGTCATGTCCAACCTCTCACCCAGCAGCACCCCCAAGTCCTTCTCCCCAGGGCTGCTTTCCATCTGTTCTTTCCCCAGCATGGATTCGTACAGGAGGGTTTCCCCAATCCAGGTGCAGCACCTTGCTCTTAGCCTTGTCAAACCTGATGACATTTCCATGGCTTGTCCTTGTCCCTCTGGATGGCATCCCATCCCTCAGGCATGTTGACAGCATGCAAGGGAGTTTAGTTTAGATCTCCAATTAATTTGGAATCTGTGGGGCAAAAATGTTTTCAATTTTTTTATCATCCATCTCCAATTCAGCAAGCCACTGTCCATAGGGCAGCTCAGAACTGGAAGGTTACTGGAGTCAGAGTTAGTGTTTCGGAGAGTGAGGTTGGTATGTCAGTGAACACATACAAAGATGTTAAAGAAGGCTACAGGTAGATATCAAGGTCTTATTCACTCCTAAAATCACCAGCCTCTCTTGTATATTCAAGCTTCCGGTTTTCTGTTTAAACCAATATTTATACAGAATGAAAATATTCACACTATAAAATTTTTAGTATATAAACCTCAGTATCCTCCTAATTATTCAGTCAGCTGTTTGGATGTGTGCACTGACAGGGACAGTATGAAGGAACAGTGGCTCAAGTGTGTTTTAGTGTGAACGGTGTTTTTATCTGTGTTAGCAACTGTTCAGTAGGCAGCAAACCCTTAATAATAAATATTTTTTTAATCCTGATTTTGTTTTATTTTTTTCTCATTTCCTTATTTTATGGCTTGCCCATCAGCTCCATGTCAGCCTTAGGCAGCCTCATCTGAGGGATAAGAAACAGCAAAAACTGTCCAATTTCTGTGTGGATTTTTTCTACTGCATGGCTTTGTTTATAGGATTTTAAAAACTTATTTCTATAAAGAGCCCTTCTTTGCAGAGAATCCCTGACACCTTTAGTGGATTTACTGAGAAGCACCAAACAAGTTTTTAATGTGTTGCAAAAATGCAGCCACCTCTGAGGAAGAAGGTGTTATTTTTACAGCTTGGGACAAAGTGTAAGACAAAAATATCTGCCTGAACTCAGAGCATGGAGCACTGGGAGGTGAATTTCTAGGATGTTAAGTTTCTGAAAAAAGAGAGGATGTACAAAGTCTCTGATTGCTACCCGAGAGATGGCGTCTCCTTGATCCCTTTTCCCTAGTTATAAAATCAAATATAGGTTTGGGAAACAGTATGCAGTGTGGGTCAGAAAGCAATTTTCTCCCTTGGTGATTCCCTCTAAAATACTGAGACTGAAAATTATTGATCCTTTTGATGAGGTGTTTCGGAAGTCTGGGCATTCAACTGCAGGCCTGTGCCCAGCAAAGCACAATGAAATTTCAGTGTGTACAAGGCTCTGCTAGTGCTGAGGTAATGAGGGACCCCACAGCTGTGTTACTCCAAGGTTTCTCATAGTAATTTTCCATGAAGCTATGGAAAAATATTTATCCTTCCTTCTATAAACATGTCTGCAAGAGATTTAAGGGAAGGCGTGCATGCAGACATACAGAGAAAAAGTCCCCTTACATAGCCATAAATAACAAAATGTCTATGTTTTGATATTCTAGGAGGTTTCAAGAAAAGCTGTGTTTGCTGTCACCCACTCCATTTTGGTGTATAATTAGATACAGCGTGTGGAGCAGAGAGGTCTCAGGCACTTGCCCCCTCTGTGGCAATCCATGTGCTACAAGGACCATTTTCTGGGATAGTATAGATGAAAGAAACTGTACGTATTTCATGTTCTTCAGTAAGTCTCAGGTGTACACCATGAAAATAAATGCTTATGAGGATGACCCACCTCTCTCTTTATTCCCTCCTTGCTCATGCATATCTGCATTTCTTGTCTCTCCTCCTAGGCCTGGTTTTTACTCAGTTCCCGCCTCCATGAAACCTGTGATATTATAGTGCAGCAAGGCCCTTTGCAAAAGTGAGACTATCTGTAATACTGAGACTGGTGCTTTTATCTGCAGTTACATCTCCCCAGCATCTTGCCAACATGCATAGTAAGGGAAGAGGGAGAGCTGAGCACATGCATACCCTCAAATGGAAAGTTGTGTTTATGTGGTTGTGGTTATGGTCGGACAGTAACCAGCTTTGCATTCCTGGGCATACACAAGAGATGTGTCTGAATTTTCTAAGTCTGCTGATTTACTCAACATTATTTCAACAAAAGGTCTTTGATTAGGTCACAAAATGCAAGATAAGAAAGGACTCCTTTGACCAGGTACTGTTCCTCTTTGTTGATTCATAGCTATAGAACCTGAAAGGGTGGGCACAGATGACTTTTCTGTGGGAGGAAGAATCTGAACTACCTAAGTGAGGATAAGCTAGCCATTACTGGATCAAATATTTCTTCAAGCCAAATCAAGTAGGCGATGATTTTATTTTTCTCTGCAATGGGCAGCTTTCCTTAAAAAAAAAACCCAAATCCCAAACCAACCAACTACACAAAAAAACCATCCAGCACACTCCCCCCCACCCACATCAAAACACCAACCAAATCTGCCCTGTAGAGCCAGTCAGCCCTATAGTATCAGTTTTGTGAAAAATCATGACGCTTTGAAATTGGTTCCAGCCCTGCAGTTGAAACATTTTTGAGAGCTTCTCCCTTGCCATCATTTCCCCCAGGTTTTAAATTCCAAGTTCTTTTCTATGTTTGAGACGGTGTCAAGGTGTTTCAGTGCCAAACACATCGTATTTTGACTTAGAATAGGAATAGTACTTCAGTCAATAGATGAATTGGAGTCACGGCAGGATTCCTACCAAACACACACAGGCATTAACTCATTCAGCTATTCTGGGCTCATGTTGTAGGCTATAGTATAGGAATAAGAAGGAAGAAAAGTCATACAGCGGGATTTTAAATGATATTTCTTAAGTTTCCTCAATTAAATTTTAAATACCTATTCCAATGTGGCTTTCCTTACCTTTAGCTGAATTTTAACAAGAAATTGTGGTTTTACCAAATCAGACTTTTGGAAAGCTATTCTGACTGTGTTTTATTACTCATCTGCTGGGTTTTTTTCCTTTTGTGCTTTTGGAAAATGCTCGTTGCAGGGTTTGTTGGGGTTTGTTTGTTTATTTGGGTTGGGGTTTTTTTTTCCCTTTTTTGATTTTGAGTTTCTATCTGACTTAAATATCAAATATAGTAGTAGTAGTAGTAAGACACCACTAGGGGTGCTTGTCCTGATCCCTGTTTAATTCCTGCTTGGAACTTTTAGCACTAGTATTATTAATGAGGATATCATGGGCTGCAAGCTCATCCTGCTATGAATCGCTGTATTATGCAGGCCAAAGGGAATTGACTGTTTCTGTAAGAGAATAATTATGCCTTCACTGTTATAAAGACATTGGACTGGTAAGGGAGTTCAGGTGATGGAGTGCTATCACACTTCAGGCTAAGCTATTCTACTAAAATTTTTTTCCTGATCTAAAACTTGTTGCCCCTTTTTGATCTGAAAGTTATTTTTGTTTCAGCTTCCAGGCACCGTTGATTTTTGCCAAATTACAGATCTATCTGTATGACCCCTATGGTTCCTGATGTCCAACCTGAACCTTCCCTGATGCAGCTTGACACTGTCCTCTCATCCTGTTGCTGGTTGCCTGGGAGAAGAGGCTGACCCCCACAAACTCCTTTCAGGCAGTTGCAGAGGGCAATACGGTTTCCCCTGAGCCTCTTCTCCAGGCTAAACATCCTCACCTCCCTCAGCTGTTCCCCATAGGACTCACCCTACAGACCCTAGATTGATCAGTCCTTGTTACTGCTTATTGTGTTTTATCACTTTCTAGTGTTACCTGCAATTTTTTTAATACATATTTATTTCTTTGGATTATTAAGATGTGTTGGAGAGTACTGACCACAATGTGGCCAGCTGCAGGATTTCACCAGGAGCAGGTGTTGTGGCTGACAGTCGCTGTGCTGCTGGTCTGCACTGCCCAGTGTGAGCCTTTGGTGGGTTGTGAAGAATTGCTGGTTCTAGTGGGACTCCGTGAAGCATCTCGTGAAATCATGGCCTTCTGTAAGACAGAGATCACATTGCCACTTGTGTATTTTACATATTACGTCCAATATCTTGCAGTGTAATTGTTATAGGGGCAAGAACTATATTCTACCTGCCATAGAAATTTCCTTTCTTGCCTGAGTATGAAGACAGTGGTCTCTAGGATCACCATTCTCCCCTACATATTCCCTATGCCTGATGCTTCTGGCCTAATAGAACTTGGCAGAGCTGACTAGTGTTGATCTCAAGTTACGACATGTAACTAAGCTGGGAATCTTATTGCCACAAGGAATCAACAAACCTCAAGGCTTTAGCAGGATACTGTAAAGAAAGAGAAGCTCATTTGCATGAGAGCAGATGACTAAGAACATCCATAATTATGTGAAGAAGGTACTGGACTGTCATACACAAGACCTGTTTCTTTTTCTGGATTACCATCACTCCTCTTTTATCCCTTCCTGTTTTGCTTTTCCCTTCTCCTCCTTCTTCTAGCATAACATAGTGCTTCAGTCTACATATGTTTAAATTTGTTCAACAGCTATATGATATGAAATGAAATTCCATCTGGTTCTCACTGTAATATAGAGAACTAATCATTTTCGGTGACCCATATATAAAATTAATTCAGAAGGAGGAGTTTTTGGGAAATGAATCGAACTGTGTGTTGGGTTAGCAGCAGAAGGTGAATGATTTAAGTAGGACAGTTGTAGTCATTCCTCTCTTCTCATGGGATTTACACCCATGTAACTGGGGAATGTGTTGAGCCCTGTGCCTTGCTGTCTGCTACTTCTAGTAGCCCTTCACTGTTATATTTGCTAAACCTTATTTAAATATTGACCCTGTCAAGCTGGGAAGAAACAGAAAAGAGAACTTCAAGAATGAGACAAAATATGATGTAATAATACTAAAATAAACATGGTGCAGGAAAGGCAGGAAAGTCAAGTTCAGTGAAAGCTGTAGAACGAGCTGAAAATCTTTGGGTGGAAGGTTTTTTCCAATGGAAAATGCTGATTCGTCCTGTCCTTTGCGAAAGGTGTTAATTTCAAATAAACCTTATTTAGAAGGAGTGATTGAAAACCACTTCCATAACATTATGGTTTACCTTTGAAGGTTTGAAATGACTGCAATTTTGTCTTTGATATTTTTCAGGCTGTTTTGAAATTTCAATTAGCTGGGAATTTCAATTTTTGTTTAACTTTTGCTCTTTTTAATAATGCATTTGCTAATTAGCAGTGTTTGATTTCTTTACTTTTTTTCCCCCCTTTTTAAATAGAAATGCTGTTTTTTCCCATAGAGAAAACGATATAGCTTTTTCAAGTCAGTTGTAAGGAGAGGGTACTTTAGTAAGAGTAACATGAAGGGAAAGGTCTAGAAAGAGTAGAGAAAATCTTGAACAGTGGTTGCTCCAGCATTACCTGATGCTGAACCAGGGGTTTGGGAGGCAGGATCTCTGTGGTGTATGGCACTGGATGTACATAAATAGACTGGAGGGAGATATTTTGGTGAAACCTCAATCCTGTGTGGTGTGGCCAGAAAAATCTGTCACTGGGTTTCAGCAGGAAGAACCTGAGCTTCCATTTCCTTGGGACTTTCTTGGTCTCAGCTTGCCATTTGAAAGCCAAGAGTGTGGAGGAGGATCCCAAGGGGCCACAGCCCCTTTCCATGGCGTAGGATGGCAAACTCACTTTCTTGCTTAGTGTCTGGACTCTTCAAAGTTTGAAAGACGCTAGCAGGGCCCATCTGCCTGCATTGCTGTCTTTCATTACATTGTAAATCTGTGGTCCTGTGGGGCTCACCTTGTCCTTGCTGACCATGCTGGAGCTCTGCTAGAAACCACTATGCTTCCCTACTGCCAGGACAAAGTGGGCCTTGAAGGGCACAGTAGGGAAGCAGGATGAAAAGCAGCATGCTTCTGTAGGCTGGCTTCTACTCTGAAAAGCAGCCACTTAGCCTTTAAGCTACAGGTATGAGCAACTTAGGAGGACCTAGGTGGGTGGCAGGACTTAAAACTCTGTGGGATTTTGCTTGAGGAAGCTGAACCAGAGACAAACAGTAATTGCCAGGTAGACATAACTGTTGAAGCCTAAACGTCACTAAAGGAAATAAAAACCAGAAAAGGTTCCTGTGCTAAATATTCACTCTGAGGCTTGAAGCTTGGCAGAGTAACTCTCTCCCAAGTCTTTGTTCAAAAACAGTAAGACATTGAAATTATTATTTTACAGAAACATTATTACATCAACGAAAGAACAGACTCTGTCATAAATTTTTCTATTTAGTGGAAACAATTTTGGCTAACTGCCCAGGATAAGCAAAGACTGAGGATTCAGATGATGCTTGTATTACTTACACAGCACATAGAGAGCTCTAGGTGACATGACTCAAAAGAGATTTGTATCTTAGCTCCTTAGTTAAAAGAACATAGGTACAATGTTTTGCAGCTGTGATTTCTATCTTCTAAGTCGGGAAGGAGGTTTTAGCCATAGTAACCCTCTGTAACCCCTCCCCTGGAAGAAGCAGTACATCATGGAGGAGTTAGCTGGAGAAATGGGGACAGCTTAGCTTGTGGTGAGGACTTTGATGCTGCACCTTTGCCAGTAATGGTTTGCTGTCATGTTTTGGGCTGTGAACTACGGCAGATCAGCTGTTATTTCAGGAGCAGCAGAGCTGTCCTGGCAGGAAGGGTGAAAATCTGGGGTAGGTGTGGGAGGGAAACCTGGGGAGCTGCTGCAGAAGTTGCAGGGTAAGCCCTTTGCATGCATGACTCAGTGCTCGCTAAGAGACACGGGTTCAGCAGCTACCTGGAGACAAACACATGCTTTTGTTGCTGCAGTGGGGAGCAGCGTGGAGACTGTGTGGACATGACCTGTGTGCCAGCAGTGCGGCTCACCTGGCCTCAAAGTACCCTTAGAAATAAGCATGAAAAAAATGCACAGAGGCCCATGCTCCTGAGTGCTCTGGGAGGGAAACAAAACATGCCTTTTAGAAAGAAAAGCAGAAAGGAAAATCTGATAGCATAGTCTGCTGAGCCCAGCATTCCTGCTCTTCACAAGGACAATGTTCTGTGATGATGCCTCTTGTATAGGAAGATGAGGGGATACATTAGTAGGATGATTATATCTGATTTGCTGTCACTTAGCATATGAAAAGCTTGCTGAAAATTGGGTAGGTAGTTGGAATGAGTTATGATATTAGAGGAACCTGCTGAACCACCTTGGTAACTACAGCATTGTTACAAGGGAGAGGCAAAACCCAAATGCAGTGACTGACCTCCTCTGCAGTAACAAAAGGCTTCAAGGTGGGTGAACAGGTATTCCCCAAGTTCCTGGGAAAATCTTTTGTCTAATGCAGATTTGACCTCAGCCAGTGCTTAACCATAATCACAAACCATATTAAAAACATGTTCTCCTGCAGATCATATTTAGACCATGAAAACAGAGTTTTTAAAATATGTCTGTTGGCATGTTTAGTTAATGCTGGTTAAAAACATTCAGTCTGTCCAAAACAATATTTTAAACAGTGAGGGTATACTTACGCATTTTTTAAAACTTACTGAATACAATTAGTGCCTTTTGATAAAAAGCATAATGTATATGCAAAATTTTGCCGCTCACAAAGCACGGACTAGTAAAAATCCAGTTTTTTTCCCACTGTAGCCGTGGCCTAAAGCTGCATAGAGATTATTGGTGTTTTAATAGAGACAGATGATTTCGGCTGCCTCCTTAACCGTTCTCAGACCCGGTTTGTTTTGTGCCGGCTGCCGTGAGGGTGCGAGCAGCCCGGTTTGGGGCGCAGCATGGGCCCGCTCCCGGGAGC
>VYXF01005523.1:83398-94313 GCA_013397295.1 Polioptila caerulea | reverse complement strand
TCGGGCCGGCGCAGCAGGGCTCGGGCCGGCGCAGCAGGGCTCGGGCCGGCGCAGCAGGGCTCGGGCCGGCGCAGCAGTGCCGGCTGAGCGCTCAGGTTGGCCTCCTGCCGCCGCAGCCCTCTTTCACAAGCGTGCATTTTCATGACGAGCTAAATGAGCTTGCTTGTTTAATTGCGCGATGCTTTTGGCTTCGGCCGTGAATCCTGCTCAGCGCGCATCCAGGGCTGCCTGCGGAGCGCGGGGAGCTGCTGGCGGGGCGCCGGGCGTGCGAGTGCCGGGGGCTGCGGCCGCAGCTGCTGGCCCTGGGGACCTGGCACGCCGTGGGACCCGGTGACCCGGCACCCTGGAGGGGTTTGCAGCTCGTATACAACCTGCCATGTGCCGTTCCGAATCCCTTCCTTCCCTTCCTTCCCTTCCTTACCTTCCTTCCCTTCCTTCCCCTGCTGTCCGTTNCCTTCCCTTTCCTTCCCTTCCTTCCCTTCCTTCCCTTTCCTTCCCTTTCCTTCCCTTTCCTTCCCTTCCTTCCCTTCCTTCCCTTCCTTCCCTTCCTGTCTGTTAAAAGATGAAGGGAAGTAGGAAAAGCTGATGAGCTGGTTATCTGTTCAGCTCTGAGAAATCCCAGGTTTAGGCAAACAGCACCATTTTTAAATTTTTGCAGGTATCTAGGAGAGTCTTACGCAGGATAACTGGGTAAAATAGGGTGGAGGGGTGCATATATGCACGTGGCTGCAGGGCTGACTGGCTGTAGAGTTAAAAAAGAAAGAGAAATTGTGTCCCATCTGGCTTAAATATTTACATAGTTTTAGTCGAGTAGGAGAAGAATATTTTATTTCAGTTGTTCCAAACACAAACAATGTGTTTCTTCAATTCTGTGAGGCAAGGTGCTGCTTCAACTGAACCCCTTGCCCCTTTCATCTTTATTTTCTGCTAAAATATCTTGGTGCTGTTTCAACTGTGTCCTTAATTTTGCTATCAGTTTTGACTGCCTTTGTTGCCTGTGTAGGCAGAAACCAGAAGTTTTGAAAACCAGATGTTTTTCTCTGTGTACATATCCTGCTTCCACTCCTGCAATACACACAACTCCATCCCAATCCCATATTTTTAATGCTGTTAGATTCTTAAGGAAGAGGACATTAACTGTCTGTAATGATAATGAGCAAACTGTTTTTGTGCATTGTCATTTCAGATTCTTAGTATTTGAAACCTATATTATCTCCATGCACAATTAACATCATAAGTCATTGTAGATGTATATATTGTAGGTTTCTGCCAGCTAAGGAGCAAAATCCAGTTTCTCCAGAGTTTTCCCTGTGACCCCATTGCCTTAATCCCTTCCCCCCGCTCCTTTTTCTCCTTGCTTTTAGGAGTGCTGGTAAAGAATCCAGCATAAACTCAGCTGCTCTCTCCTTCGTTTGTGCTGCTCCTTTAAATGGGATGTCTGTTGTGGTCATGGTTAGGACTTGGAAGCTGCCTGATCTTAGCAATGGGCTACAGCTTTCTGCTCTTCTCCTGTTACCTCAGCATGTGCAGCCCTGGCAGAGTTAAGGTCTGTTCAGGCATGTCAGTCCACCAAAGCCTGAGGTTAAACAGATGTGGCTGGCTTTTGGTTTAATCTAAAGGTAAAGAGAAACACAGAGCTATTAGTTGGCTTTTTGATATGTTTTTATAAAAAAATATCCCCGATTTCAAGTTAAAATATGTTTTAGGCCCTGACTTTTGAATGCTTGATAGACGTGGGTGCTTTTGTTAGAGAAGCTACAATGGACAGCAGGTCATACACAAGCAACAGTTTTTAGGTGCTACCCTTGTTCCCAGGAAACAGAAATTCCCTGTTCCTACTCAAGAGAAGCACATCTTGGCAACAAAGGACGATTTCTTCAGGATCCTTGAGCTGCCAGAGCCTTGCAGGATGAGATTGTACAATGTGGTGGCTTCAGTGGTAGACCTGTGAGAAAACATTTCCCAGCCCTCCTCTCCTCCTGCCTCTCCCACGTCAGGCTTTGCTGCTCCCTTTTCTGTGCCAGTCAGCAGCCTGTGTGGTGGTGCTGCTGGTGAGTGACCTGCTCAGAGACACCCTGAATGGAATTGTGCCCAGCCCCTCGGTCTGTGGGAGGAGGAGGGGGAGAACCTGCAAAGCAGAAAGGGAACTGGCCCACAGCTGCAGGGCTGATGGTTTGCAAAGCCAGCTGCTCTCTCTATGGCCTGTACCCCTTCTCCCCAGCACAGAGGGAGAAAGGTTCCTGGTCTCCCAGGAGGTCTCCCAAGGTCTGGGTAGGCAGCAAGGATCTCGCCCATCTGTCCTTTTGCTGTTGGAAGCATGGTACGGTGACATTTCCTGAAGAGTCAAAAACAACACACAAACACTGGGGTGAAGTGCTGGAGGCTGGATGATGCTGCCATCCTATATTGGCTGATCCCACCCTCTTAGCCCACCCTTGTCTTCGTTTGCCAGGAACAAAACTGAGTCCAGTGTGGAGCTGAGCATCAAAGAATAAGCAGAGCTTCTTGTAGGCACAACAATGAAGAATCTGGCTAAGAAAGGTGACCTAACTGTAACAAACATGTATTTGGCAGATGTATCCTTTCTGTTTACCAGTATTATGCAAACCTTTTTTTTTATTATTTTAACCAGCTTTTCATCTTGCTCAGTGAATGGTTAGAGGGAGCATAGCTGAGTCTGGAGAGTACATGTACGTGATTTGAATATTTGCTATTTGTTTTACCTCTGTTGGTTGCTTTTTACTACTTTTTTTTTCCTCTTCATTTTTTGATATTTGCCTTGGGAATTCCCAAGCCACAAGAAACTTTTACATGAGCTCTGAAAATGCTTTCGATGCAAATTGTTATGCCAGTTTTTTAGCATATCTTCATGAATGGATATATGTTTGCACAAGAACCTCAGTGTAATCCATGTTTGTGAACCCTCTGGAAGATGGAACTAAATTGTTATGAATGTTTGCAGTAAGCTTATGAAAAGAAACCTTGAATACAGCAAATTTGTAAAGGTTTCTGGGAAAAATATCTGTAAATACTTCTTTCTCCTGCTATGCTATTTCCTTCAGTATACATATTGCTGGGAAAAGCAACACCTCTATGTTTTTAAAAACAAGATCTTCATCACCTATCACAAGAAAGGATATATATTCATGAGCTGAAAATAATATATTCTTCAAACTTTCACTGCAGAGAAAGGGGAAGTCTGGGCTATTGAGTTCAGATGCTTCTGGAGAGATGAAGGGTAAACAGCAGGGTGAATTCTGCCCGTTTCACATCCATTGCTTACTGGACCTCTCTGTACTGGCAAAACAGGAGTAGAATTTGCAGCATATGTGGTTGTCCCAAAGCAGAGAGCAGCGTGGAGCTGGTCTGGCAGCAAGGCCTCCCACCTGGTTTGTTTAGTGATGGAGATGCCCTTTGGTAGGGTCGTGGGTCCTGGTTACTGCCCCACCCTCCTGAATGGAGACAGCTCACCTGGGAAGGCTCCTGTCCTTATCGGGCATTTTCTGAAATGAGAGCACTCCAAGTTCCTACATGCAGCCCTACATCATAAAGCCCTCCTGTAGAGATGTCTATTGCAGCAGCCCTTTTGTCTCCATCAAGATAGGAAAATTCCATGTAATTAGTGAAGGCTATTTACATATTACCTATGGTCGTCCCTTAAAATTTGTCTCATCACATATGCGACACACTCTATGCTTGAATTGTTTGTTTTGACTAGCCCTGATTTACCTGAAAAAAATTCCTTTTTCTAGTTTGGGTTTTGGTTGTGTTTTTTGTTTTCTTTTTAATTTTATGTCTTGGTATTTTAAAAATGCTTGAGTAGTCTTTGAAGGTAGTTTCATGTTGAGGCAAGTGTAATCCCTTTTTGTGAGAGGGGAGACAGCTTTGACTGTTTTTTGATTTTCTTTTTTTCAGAGGCATAGGGTTTTCAGAAAGTTTATGCATATCTATCAGTCAGTTGCTTTTTAGCTTTTCCTTTGTGGCTTGCTGTTCAAGTCTCAGCAGAAAGGATGTAATGTTGTCGGCTGTGTCTGTGGTTTTGCCCTGTGTTTGTAGAGAGTGTATGTATTTACTATTTTGGTGAAATATATGCCTGTCCATTATTATGTTATACAAATGGGCTTTATCTGTTCAGCCTGTGTTGCTTGATTCCAAATGCAGGATTTGTCCTGAGGAAATAATTTAATTCTGGCAGTACCTCCTGGTTTTCGTTCTGACAGGCCTTATCAGATAGCAAAGACTTTGAAATTTGCATGTCTCTTCCTTTTTGTCTGTTACTTCTACTTCTACTAGCACAGGTAGAAGTAACGTCGAGCTTATGTGTAACCTGGTACGTTTGCAACTCTTGTAAAACGCTCTAGAAATTCTGGGGGTGTTATCAATAAGTCTTGCAACATTCTCTTGTGGTTATGGCAATTTTTTACTCAAATGGTTTTACTTTATCTCCTCAAGGCACATGAACAAGATCTGCCATTAGATTAATTGAATCAGGAATATAAGAATACATGCTGTGGTTGTCAGGAAAGCTCCTTGATGGTGCTTTTGGTCTTTCCAGACCAAGCTCAGGATACACGTGCACAGCTGCCCCTCACACATGGTCCAGGTCCATGCATGCAGGAAATAAAATAGCATTTCACAGCATGACTTCACACATTAAGCTGTCAGGTTACCCAAGGCAGAGTAGACACATCCTGTGTTACTACAAAAGGACCTATTTAAAATTTGTCTGTAGTGGGTTATATCTTTTGCACTCTGCCATATCTTTGGTACTCCTATTTGTGTTGTTGTGTAAGAGACTACACTATGAGACTTGTCAAAGCAGAAGTTTTGTCTAGTTTGGGTTTTGGTTGTTCAGTCATAGCATTAAAGTGATTTCTCTCACAGAGCACCTCTGAAGTGTGCTAAGATAAGCACTTTGGTGTTTGGAGAACTGCTAGGGTGGCTTGGTCGTCTGTATGTAGGGTGATTCCAGAAGCAGAGAACATTTCAGGCTTCCAGGAAAAGGTTGATGACTATCGGCAGTTCATGTAGAGGAATTAATAAATGCCAGACAGCCTTGGCCTATCTCTTAATGCTTAAGTGACAAACTTGGTGTCAGAAATATGTGGCCTCCTGTGAAATCAGAAGCTTAGGGATCTTTATAATACACACAAGCAAAGAATCCAAATGCCAACAATACGAGCCAAGAAGGCTTTGACATGCTCTAAGTACACTGGAAAGAGAGCGTCAGATCCTGTTGAACCATTGGTGCACAGAACCTGCTATAAATTCCAGAAGGACCAGGGAGTGGAGGTTGAAGGAGCCTTTGTGAAATTCCAGGTGCACTCCAGAAACATCTTCAAACTAAGGAAATTCAGAAAGTGTCACATGCAAAAGGCTTTCATTGGCCATTGCTGGGAAGTGCTTTATTAATGTCATTGGCGCAAACCAGATGATTCGCGTGAATGTCAAATCCCAAAAGTTAAACTGTTCTTCAGTGATGAGGACAGAAATGAGGTAATTCTGAACAGGACTGCACAGAAAGATATGAATAAACCTGACAAATATGAGAGCTTGTGTTCCAAGAGAGTGAGGTAGCTCACATCAAACACAGTGTAAACAGAGAGAGAAAAAGAATAAATATAAGCTAAGTTTTTTTGCAGGAACAAACACATAAAGAAGAAATCAGGAAAATATAAACAAATGAAAAGGAAGTTCTGGGAAGAAGAAATTCTGCTGTAGTGAAAAATGCTCCAAGTACAGTGCCACCTGCATTGATTGTAGCAGATGCTATCACTATTGAAAAGTTTTGTAAGCATGTGTAGACAAAAAAAAATGTCTGTACAAGATAGTGCTCCAACTCTACAATAACAACATGGAATGGCTGTAAACCTGAATCTAACACCAGCACAGGACAGCTGCATGCTGACAGGGAACTGTCATGTGGTGGGGGCATTATCAGTGAGCACTGTTAAAGAGAAGAATGGGAAAATATAATCAAGCACTGCAAATATTAGTTAATATTTACCAATGGAAAACCCAGGGCAGACACCAAGGGGAGGTGCAGTTATTACTGATGTTGCTGCTCATCTACATATTATTAAATTCATAACACTTGTAACATGCACTGTGAGATAGACAAATAATTCATATAATAGGGACAAAAAGATCTCTAAAAACTAAGTATGAACAGACATATATTGTGGTATCCCTACAGCAAAACTTCTGAAAGATTATCAAAATGTTTTTGAAAGTCTAAGTTGTCTTCCAGGCACTCTGACCTGGAAAAAGATTTAAGAATTAAACTGCTGTAAGGATTGCCCCACAGAGTAATTGCTGAATGAGGAGGAAAAACTGTGAGATATAGAGAAACTGGGGTGAGGAGGGACGGTCATGTTGCCAGTTGTAAAGTCTACACAGGCAATCAACTTATGGTCATCATGGAAAGACAGGCGAGTTGTAATTTTGAAAAGCTGAACACCTTGGAACTCCCTACAAAGTGACTGGGGAACCAATGGCAGAAACGAAAAGCAGCCACCTGTGACACTGAGTGTTGAGAGTACTGGCAAGTAGATGCAGAAAACACTGACCTTACCACATTTTGGGCATTGGCAAGTAAATGGAGGTGGTTGAGGATGGCGTTTAAGATCAAAGCTACAATGAAAGTTATCAGGGTGCCAGTAATATATTTTAGCATACAGGATCTGTTACCAATGACGCTTTTGTAGACTGAAACAGGAACTGATTCCAGAGGAGTGGAAACTGTGTCAAATCAAAACCTCAAGCTCATGTTGGAAACAGGGACGTTACTCCATGGCAGAATGGAAAAAGACAAAACTGTGGCTGTCTGCAATAATCTGTTTAGGATGGAGTTTGCAATTTGTGATGTCCTGACCCCAGCAGTGCCAGTGCCATGGTAGATACCCTCAGTTAATTGGTATTTTATACCTCCTTGATCAATTTAAGTTCTTATCCTTTCTCAGGTTCTTGCTGAGTATTTATTCCTAGCTTCTCAGCTAGTATTTATTCCTAGCTTCTCAGCTCAGATCTCACTTGGAGATCTGGATGCAAACATGTATCATGGGATATTTTTCAGACTTCCTGCACCTGATACAATTACCTGTGCTACCCATAGACAGTGGCACAGCCATGACTTACAGACATATGCTGGTCACCCTGCTGTTTCCTCTGGAAATTATACCAAACATGGTGCCAGCAAGATTTTTCTTGAGATGTTCTTAAAAAAAGTTAGTTACTTGCTTTTATGTCACACTATTCTGATTATCAGAGCTAAGAGTCAAGCATGTTGAAAAGCCATTTTGGTAGTAAATTGGGAGGGCTTTTTTGGCCAGAAATGTAAATTTTGGGTACAGGGATATTGAACCATTTGCATCCTGTGGCTTTTAAATCTTCACACGTTTCTATTTTGACAGCTGTCTGTGGCCTTTATAATGCTACATTCATCTATGTGAAGGCTGTCTATTGTAATATAAACATAATGATGGCAGGAAACGTAAGCACCCGAGGAAACTTTGGTATTAGGCCCTGTGAATTTTAATGATGGAAATGTCTCCCCTGAACTCCCCTGGGCAACTCCGTACTTTCTACAAAGTGCCTCTGAAAAAGTCTTTTTTTGGAAGTACCTGTCTCCTGCCTTAGCCTGGCACTTCTGCTGTGAATGGGAACGTGCTTGAGAAGCAGCCCTGTGTGCCTGTCTCCCATCTCAGTCTGCAGTGGTCAGTGTGGTCTGGCAGCTGCCACTGCCAGAACTGCTCTAAAGAACTGCAGGCTCCTACCCTGGTCAGTCTAGGGGCAGATCTGCTCCTCTACCCAGCTCTGGTAAAAGAGTGAAAGCATTTGAGCAAAACAATGACCATCAACCACAAGAAAACAGGTCACTGAAGCTCCTGACAGTAATCCCACAAGTCTTTTATGGAGAACAGTGTTTCAAACAAAATGTGGAGTACTATAAAAGGGACTGATGAGTATATGATTACCAACCTGGTGTAAAAAGAGCTTGTAGCAAGAAATTGTGCAACTGAGATTGTGAGATCTCTGACCTGATAGAGAGTAAGCCAAGCAAGATATAGGCCAGTGTGTGGGCAGTGACTGGGAAGAATTGTGGAGCAAGCCACTGAGTGCAGACAGCCGTGTAAGAAGGGGATGGACGAAGGGGAGGAGTTGTGCATGCCCTCCAAAGTTATTACAATGAACAAAAAGTCCAAGATACTATCATCTGAAAGCAGCTGAATCAGTCTGTTGAGAGCAGAAAATATCTAAGAAAGATATAGTGAAGCAATGTATTAAAATTCTGGCAATGTCATATTGTCATAATAACCCTGGTTAGCCAATACCTGATGAGCAGTTGTAAAGCATGATGCAATGAAGCCAAGGGAAAAAAGATAAAGAAGTACACAGAGTTTCTGAAGGGCCTTGGAGACCTTTTCACCTGAAGACATATGAATTGCCTCATTGTCATAAATTACTGTTTGGATTTTGAGAAATCTGTTGAATTGTTAGATGTTGTTATTGTGTCTGTAGTAGACAGATCATAAAATCATAGAATGGCTTGAGTTGAAAGAGACCTTAAAGATCATGTAGTTTCACACACAGACACACACACACACACACACACACAGTCACACCCCTTTCCTGTCATGGGAAGGGACACTTTTCACTAGACCAAGTTTCTCAGAGCTCCATCCAACCTGGCCTTGAATACCTCCAGGGATGGGACATTCACAGCTTCTCTGGGCAACCTGTCACACTGCCTCACCACATTCACAGCAGAGAATTTTTTCATAATATCTAATCTAAACCTACTCTCTTAGCTTGTGTTCATTCCCCCTTGTCCTGTCGATACATGCTCTTGCAAAAAGTTCCTCTCAATTTTCCTTGTAGGCTCCCTTTGGGTACTGAAAGGCTGCAATTAGGTCACCCTGTCTTTTTTCCAGGCTAAACAAACCCAATTCACTCAGCTGTACCTTGTAGATCAATTATACTTTCAGGTAATGGGGTGTTCCACGCTTTGATTTTCCTTTGGCGGACTCCACTGTGCTTGTGTTGAGTCTCAGCAATTTGCTTGGAAAAGAAAAGTTGATCATAGCACGTTACTGCCATTCTACAACTGTTTATGTGGTGGGACTAAACCTGCATTTCTAGGCTGCTAAGGTTCTCCTAGACAAAGCTGCAGCAAGGAAAGAAAATAGATGGAAAGCTTTTCTTGCCCAAAGAAAGTGCTTGGAGAAAATACAAGAGCATCCTGCAGCAAAAATTGATGTCAAGCTGTGCTTGGACTTTGGTACCTATTACTCAAGCTTGCAAAGACTGTCTGATAAATAGTTGTGTCTTAGTGCTGTGTAGAGTCTATTTAGACAAATATTCCCACGTTCTGTATGGGTGGTTCTCTGTGAAAATCATTATTTATTTAGCCTTTGACTCATAAAAGATGAGCTTTTAAGGACCAATCTAGTTTTTCATGCCTCAAGATGCAACATGTACTGTTTTTCAGAGGGTGAAACAGTAGTTTTTGCTAATTTTGCCTACAAGACAAGTGATAAAAGAAACTTGACAAATATGACATGGACTGACTGGTGAAAGAGGACCAGGCCTCTCAGAGCAGAATTCCAAGAGTTCTGGGCCTCACAGAGATATGCATTTAGTGGGCCATCAAGCATCATGGAAGTTTTTTCCTCTACCCTTTAAACTGGAATGTGTAGTATTTCTGTTTATGCATATTAGTAGCCCGTCTGAGTTCAGAGGCAGCCCACAAATAAAGCCATTCCTATGAACAAATCCTCAGGGTTGAGATTTCATTTTGCACTGCTTTGCTCCCTTAGATAAGGGAAGATTTTATCCACTTGAACACTAAGAGCACACACTACTCAGGTAATGGCCAGACCATGCCAGTGTCTTTCCAGCTGAAATAAGCAGCCCATGAGGTTGAATTTCTCCCAGTGATTTGTCATTTTCCTTATGAAGCTGTTTTGGCCTCTACTTTTCTTTCCTTTTCCTTTCTTGTTTTTGGTTTGTTTTTTTAAATTTTTGTGGGGTTTTTTATTTATTTATTTTTGTTTGCTTTGGTTTGGTTTTTGAAGTCTTTTTCTCATTTTTACTTCCCTGACTTATCCCTGTAAAAACTTGACAGCAACATGATGGTGGTGATAGTTTGCTTCTCCCATAAGGGTTTGAGTAGTTTAATTGCTTAATATATTTTAAATTTTTTAAATTTTGTAGATGAAAAGTTTGTTTTAGATTTAGTCTAGGATCAAAAACAATTATTAATGAGAATATTATTCTGGAAGTTCAGCACAATATGCAATATTTAAAAACTGCATTTATAGTGATGCAGTTAGTTAATATTCATGGGGTATTTTTCAGCTCATAAGTTTGCAGTGAATGCAAAGATGGGAAAGAGAATAAGGGATTATTGTAGAACATGGCAGAATGCATGTTATGAACTCATTTAACAAGTCATTTTGCCACTATAAAACCATCTTCAGACAGCTGCAAGGGTTTTCATGTACTGGAGCTGGAACAGGAGAAAAGGAACAGATCTTGGTAGGTTTGCTGCTATAATAATAATAATAATCCGTTTTCCCTTCCAGGCAAAGCCACAGGGCTAGACCTTGCTTGTTGTGATGTTTAGTCACCTTTGCACTTTATCTTACCTGCAAATCTCAGGCTGAGAATCAAATTGCAGCCCTCCTGAGCAGGTTAAGTCACTGTGATCCACCTTCTATTGTTAAGGAGTCATCGCTAAACCAAATGCAGGAGGAAAATTACCTGTCCTGGGGTGAAAAGCAATGCTGTCCTTCCGTCTTGGGGAACCTGAAGGTGATGAAGCAAGAGAACTCTGATTTTATTTTAAATTTGTTTTTAGCTTTGGGAACCAAACCTGGGGTGTTTTGTTGGTTTTTTGTCTTTTTTTTTTTTT
>VYXF01005523.1:30228-83381 GCA_013397295.1 Polioptila caerulea | reverse complement strand
TTTTTTTTTTTTTTTTTTTTTATTCCCCCCTGCTTTCACAGCAATATTTCTTTGCGTGTCTGGTGCATAGTCTGAAATCATGACTTCTGTGCTTTCCTTTGAGTTAATATTTAATTCCTTCTTAAACATTAACTGTGGCTAGAGCTGCTTTTGTAAAGGAGGACTGCTGTGCTAATAACACTAATAATTTCCTTTGAAAAGCATGGGAACAATATGGAGCACTGTACATGTCTGAAAAGTAAACTGTCTCTTAGATGCACACGTTACTGTTTCACAACACAAATTTTTTTTGCTGTTTCTTCTGATGTTTACAAACTGTTTCTGCCCAGACTGCAATCCATGAATGTGCTGTGGTGCACCCATGTCTTGTGTCATCATAACCTTGGTTGTGAAGCAAAGTTGTGGAGATCAATGTCCTCTTACTCTCACCTGTTCATGTGGTATTAAGTGCAAGTCAAATATAAATATATATATGTAGCTATAGCTACCAGATGAATGGCACTTGGCACAAACATTTCTCAACCACAGACATCAGGAAGAGATTTCTTTTTTTAAGTTATCAGACACCAAAGACTGCATGGTCCAATTCATATTAGCTATTTCTGCAGCAGTTGTCTATATTGCCGTGGTACCCTTGAGGTGGGAGCCTGAGTCATCTCACAAACCCTCCTCAATGGGCATTCAGGGCCTGGGGCTGTGGGCAGCAAAGACTAGAAGAAGAGAAGACCTGCTTCCAGATGCTCAGGACAGGCACACACCTCTGCAGATGGGAGCAGGGAAGGTATTTTATGCTGGAGGTGTCTTCCCCATGAAAGTCAAATTCATACAGGAGGCCTTACGGTGAAGAGGGAGATTGGCAGATTTAATGATTTTTTTGGGCTTCATTTGCTATGAAGTGCAGTGAGGGGTTAGGGGCAGTGTCCATGGCACCCAGACCCAGCAATGGTGATTGTGTTGGGCACTGCTGGCAGGAGGAGGTTTGAAGACACTGAGCCAGGGGGGCAGCAGCATGGCACCAGAGAAGACACTGAGGACTGGAGAGTGCTGCTAGGGTGGGCAAGGAGGTAGATGCATAGTGGTGGGACAAAAATTTCCAGGTAGCTGCTCGTCCTTTTGTCAAGGAAGGAGTGTATACACTGCAGTCACGTGTCCTTGCTAGATGCTGACCAGAAACGCTGAGAGTCCACCAGGGCCTTCTCTGGGAAGTTCTTAAATCCCATGTATTTTGGGTTATTTCTCCTCTAGGGAATGATTAAGAGTCTCATGAGTTCTGCAGTCCCAGAGACTTCCTAACTGCTCTTGAATATCCCTCCCTACACCATCAGCATGCAGAGGTGTTTTTTTGTGGGGAAGAATGGGACCCCTGCCTGTGTTTATCAGCAGCTGGGAAAGGAGGAGGCACTGAGGAGGTGGAGGGAGGCAGAAAGGGATATTCTGGGTGGTGGGTAGCCAGAAGTGAGAGAATTCCTTGCTGGCCAGGCAGGGCTGGTCTGGCTCTGCCCCTCTTGCTGATGCTGTTCTGAGTACAGTTAGCACAGGCTTTTAACCCTCCACCAATGCAATTAACTTCTCCTAGATACCTTTTCTGCAGGGCAGGAATCATCCTAATTATTTTTGCGGTTCTGGCAAAATCAATTTTTGTTGTTATTCCCCCCACATTTGCATAGTAAGCCATGCTGACCAGTCAGCAGCTCTGAAGAAAGCATCCCAGAAATGCTGCCCCTCCAGTTCTGTCAGCCTGGGTGACTACCCAGTCTGTCTTCTTGGATGTGCTGGCCCCACTGAACTCCACTGTACTCTTCTTCATCCTTCATCAGCCCTAGGAACAGAAGATGTTGGAGCAAAGGGCTCATTTGGGAGTTTGGTGCATACTGGTTTGCAGGATAAGTGTGAACAGAAGGCTGGGCCATTAGGTATTTCAAAAAAAAGGAGAAGAAAAGGTTGAAACTTCCTTCTTAAAAAAAGCCCTGAAGCTCAGACACTGATTTGCAGTCTGCTCCTCCTTCTACCTTGTGAAACTTTACCAGTTCAACAAGATCCCTTACTCCTCACCTTTTGCTTCTGAGAAAAAAGACACATGCAGAACTGGGAAAGACCTCCAGGGTTAATGACTCTAGGCACTCCTGTCTCAGCAGGCAGGTTGCATTTGAGTGATCCTTCTCTTAAATTCATGAGGTTTTTTTCTAAAAGCAAAGTCTGTTTGTTTTTTTGGGCCAAAACCCTACAACGAAGCCAGGGCACCAGGACAGTGACTAGTACTTTCTTCTAATTCTTAACACCACCACTCCCCCAACATCCAGTTGACATCAAATATCAGCATTGTTGTGCAGTTTCCTCTGCCTGACAGAGGTAACGCTGCTATCTCTCAGCTGCTAGGAGATCCCAGCCAAACTGGGTGCCTGGGTGCCCCTTGCTCCCCATGCCTGCTGCCTGGCTGAGCTGGCTCGCTGCCTGACCTTGTTTGCGTGCCACTGCCAGCTCCACACCCTGACAGGCTTCTCCTTGGTTCACACCAACCTGGTGCAGGGCAATGACAGGTAGGAGTGTGTGGAAATGTTCTTGGTGAGGAGATTGGCTTCAGAAAGCTTCACAAAAAGGAGTGGTACTCACAAGAAAGCAAGGCAGGTAGAAGGCAGGAGGCTGCCTTACCTATTAGACAAGGCCAATGCAGTATGTGCAGAGCTAAAGTGAGATAAAAATAGGTAAAATCAAGGTGAAAATAAGGGCAGATGAACTAAAACAGCCTTGGGGAAGAGAGGGCAGACTGCTATTTATCTCGAAAGGACAAGAAGCACCACGAAAGGCTGACAGGCAGCACGGTGAAATTGGTAGCCAGGGAGAAGGATTTTGACTGTTAAAACTCTGTGTTCTTGCACTGACAGATAGATCGCTGCCATGCAGCGAGCCGTGTTTGTGTTAGGCAGCAGGTATGGGATGACTGTGCACCGTGCAATGCCAAAGTGTAAACTTCTCTCTTTCTTTGTATAAAAGCTCCAAGGATATCCCAAACATAAGGCCCTGCATTTCAGATTTCTCTGTTTAGTCTATGTGCTATAATTTAATCTAATATGACAAAATATTTGTAAGCACACATTTGGTTTGTCATGTGTGTGTTTTACTGCTGATCCAAAGCAGAATTAGTGTCCTGTTTCTGATGCCCTTTCCTTAAAAGAAAGAAGAAAGCCTTCCTGTCCAGTGCTGACGTGATCTTTTGCTAATCTATGGCGATCAAGTTTTATGACCCAGGGTCACAGTAATCCTCAGTGGTCATGTAGTTACTATAGTTTCACTGACAGAACAAGGTTTGTGCACTGTAAAGTGATGCAGGGTCTGTTTCTGGCCTGGGTAATTCTGAATGTCTGCACGGACCCTGCTCCGACCTCTCAGTCTCCCTTGTAAATAGCTTCAGTGACTCTTTGAACCAAGGAACGCCCCTTTCCTGGTCATTCAGCTCTTTCTTCTTTGCTCACACGCTTCTAGGGGGATTTAGCATGGTTCTGGACTTAATGTGACTTGGGAGATGTTAGTTGAGTGGGGGAAGGGAGAAGTTGCTCAGATTTTGTTCCCTGCTTCATAAAAACTTGTGTTGCTATTGACTTGCAGATAATCTTCCTAGGACAAAGGTTACAGTAAAACTGCAAAAGCATAGGACTGGCAAACTTTACAGATTATGGCTGCAGATATTGCAAGTTCAGTACTGTCTTAAAAACTCAGTCTCTAGTTTCTCTTTCTCTCTCCCTCTCCTCCTTCCCTCTCCTCCTTCCCTTTCCTTCTCTCACACCTGAGACTCACCATGTGTCAGATTGGAATAAGGGCAATTTTTTCTTACTTTTTCACCAATTTATCTTAGAAGATAGGATAATACCATAATGATTAGTGTGGGGCAAGGCAAGCTCAGACTCTTATCTGCTGGGTTTATCTTCTAACTAACAGATATGCTGTGAGTCTGCTTTAAACTTGTGAAAAGGAAAACTCCATCAAAAAGTGTTCTATGGCTTACATAAATACTGCCATGACCGCTGGTGACTAATTTATTAGAAACCCATACAACTTCTAGAGATCACTTATAAATTGTGTTGATTTCTCAATCCACTGCTTTAAAATAAGCTTAAATTTAAGTTCACTGGTTCAGACTGCGCTGAGAAAATAAGTATTCTCAATTGGTATGCAGTTTTCTTGTGTGCTTTTTACCCACAGGAGGAAGAGCTGAGGGGGCTCGGTGTGGAGCAAGGCACAAGCGATGTCACGCATGGCTACTTAATGTAGAGGTCCTGCTTGGTGCTGGGCAGGATTTTTCATGTGCATGTTCCCACCTCCAGGCCCTACGTTGTGTAAAGGGGGAAGCTGGGCAATGCCTCCCCCTGTTTTGTTTGCCCTGCAACTGGAGAATGTCCTTCTCCAGAAATGTCAGCCCGTGTCAAGCAGCTTTCAGCAGCTCTAAATTTGCTAATGGCATTAACTTACTTTAAATGCATTTCCCCTTTCAGAATCTCTGCCCTTTGTCAGTGGGATGGGGCTGGTCTCCTTTTGAGTTTGAAATGTGGAAACCTTTCTTCTGACTTGCTAGACAAGCTCTATGTTGGATGTAGCAAATGCAGTTTGATATCTCCAGCAGACTGTCTCCTCTCTGTTGTGTATCTCATCCCATAAACTCTTCTCAACCTGGAGGCAAAAGCTGAAATGTCACAAAGCAGGCAGCTGCTTCTTCCTAAAACACCTGTGAGTCAGTCCCCAGTGGGCATGAAGATGAAGATAACCTAGAAGACTTGCAGGGGCAGGCTCCATTCATCACCTCACAGTTCCTTGCTAATCTGTTTTAACCCTCCCAGACACTTTTTCCCTCAGTCTTATAAAACAGTTCAAACTTCTTGTCAGTCAGGAGGACTGTGCTGACCACTGGATACAGGAGGAGGCTAGAGTTCAGGAACATCTGATCTGAATCTTAAACTGCCATGCATTTAAAGTGTCTGTGAGCTTTGATTTCAGTGAATAATGACAGCTCTTCTTATTTCCATTATTGTGAAAGGGGCTACTGACACGTTGGACACCTGACTACAAACTAGCATTGTTGTATGTTGTCTCCTTGGTGATGCAGTTACCTTTCAGTAATAATTGCACAACATTAACCATGATACACAGATAAATTGTTGAATTGTTTTTAATATCTTGGAGAAAGTTCCATAATTGTCCCAGATGCAACATAAGTATGTTGTTTATCTGAGAGGAGAAAGGAGCTTATATATGGAGATTCTGCTTCCCCTCTCAGCCCTCCTTTTTCAAAAATTTATGAACCATACTTCAGGTTCATGAAGGTTGATGGAGAAGAGATTTGTAAACTGTAGTGTTATATGCCCAACATGTCCATGTGTACTTTTAGAGGCAAAAGCCTGTTTGCTGAGGCTCGATGTACTAGTCCCTGCTCTCTTTTGTTTTAGTATCTTGTAGCTGAGCTGTCTCTGGAGAGAGTGAAAAGAATTAAGCCGAAAGAATGAAAAAGGCTGGATTACTTAGCCGTGAAGCAGGGCCAGGCTGATATAGGATACCACTGCCTATTGTATCTTCAGGCTGCAGTGTCAGGCTGAGGATGAGGGAAGAAGTTGGCCCTGCTTCATGGGACTTGAGAGGTTCTGATTTACAGTTGTGCTCTACCCTATGTCCTCACGTTGTAAAACTCATCCTTGTAGTTAAATAAATTCAAAACCCACCAATTTTTAAATTTTTTTTCCTGTGCATTTGAGGTTGTGGAGGTGCACCCTTGATCGTGTTTTAAGTTATTTACCACAACCACAAAGGCTAGCGTTGTATTTGTTTAGAAACAATTCATCCACACCCACTCCCCAAACAAAAGCTGAGTAGCTCGCTTCATCATCTGGATGCAAGGTTTTAAGAAACTCCAGGAATAACATAAGAATTACTAAAAATGGGTAATCAAAATGAGATTTGTACTTGAGTTCATGATAAAACACCTGTTTGATACAAAGGCTCTGACAAGCACTGACACCAATGGCGTGTAAAGCCTTCAAGATGCTTTAAAAATGTTCTTACAAGAAGTTGAGTGGAAGCATGAATATTTTACAGAGTTGTTTGGGTCTTTATTTTAGCTTGCATTGCTCCCTCTGAATAACTACTCTTCACAAAAAGTGAACTAAAAGCTTTTTGTTTTGTTCAAATGTTTTCACTTAACTCTTAGTTAAACAATTAATTCTTCTCATAGTTTACTTTTCCATCCATGGACATAAAGACTTGGCAGATATATCAGCTAAAAATAGATTTTAAACTTGAGAAATTATTGCAGTAGCTAATGTAGCATTTTTGTGTACATGGAAACTTGGGTCACTTTTGCAGTACTGCTAACAAAGACCCTGTGATTTCTTAGAACAGCACAACTTACAGCTGAGTAGTTTGCCCAGCTGACAAAACTATGGTCCCAATTTAATTGGCAATGATGAATTTTCCTTGAAAATACTCTTATTTTGCAGTGGTGGAAACTACTAAAAGGGGGAGAGAGAGACATCTATACTGTCTCATGTATTCTTTCAGACTAAACATAGGCTTACAAAGAATACTGAACCTGGAGATACTCACAAATGTTACCTTTCCCCCTCATGTTCCCTCCTTCATTAGAGATGATCTTCAGTAAGGGCAGGCAATGGGAAGCTTGAAACACAGGAAGAAGTAATTAAACAACAACTAAATATAAGCAAATTTCTGATACTGCATGTGTTCTTTTATTGAAATCACACATCAAATTTTATTATCAAATCACACATCAAAGAATCCATCAAAATGAGTTATAACAAATAAAAGAACTGTGTGATAAAAGATAATTACAACTTACAAAGCACTCTTCTCTATGGGATGGTAGAAGAAGGGGATAAAATTTCATTGGACATGAAGTTTGCAATGTATTTTACAAGAATTAATATGGGAGAATCTTAATCTGTTACAAAACACAGTGAAGTTCATTAATTAATAAATGATGTTAATAAAATAGAAATAATCTCATATTATTGCTTTTTATCTATATTACCTGTGAGAGTTTTCAGTAAGTATATAAATTGATCTAGAAGATAGAGGGATCTTTGGCAAAGTAGTTCCTAAAGTCCAGTGTCCAGAGTCCAATTCTAGAGTGCCCTGCAACAAACCATCAGTGTTGCTGGCTTCGGGGCAAGCCCTGCCCTGGCCTTATCCCTTTTTATTTTTTCGTGTGGTCTGCTATGGAGACCTTTCTCTTTGCTGTAAGTCATGACCTGCTGATAAGGATGTCCTAAAAATTCACTTTTGTCTATTCAAAGCATGCTGTCTGGGGGAAGCACGGAAAATACCCAACCGCAGTCTCTGCACTAGAACAAGAGCAGGTCATGTAACAGCGAGGTTTTCTGCCAAGGAAGAGCAGATACTTGCAGGACAGCAGCTTACAGCTTTCTGCCAGCACCATCTCACTGGAGTGCAGGTCGTGTGGCAGTGAGTATCAGGGAGGATGCTCCAGGCAAGCTGGGGAATGGTGAAAGGCTCTTGATCATGTCACCCTTGGCTCAGCTGCCCCTATTCAGCAATTGCAATCAGATGAGGATAGCCCTGTGAAGGGGGCTTGCTTAATGTTCCACGTGTGGCTCTGTCAGCCTGCAAATTTAGCAGTCACCTATACAGGAAGATGGTGCAGAGCATGGCACAACCCAAGCAATAAATTTAAAAGTCAGACTACCAGTGGTGGACCTTCACTTTAAACCTGATAGGTAAAAACCTATTCTGTTGACTACTACCATGAATTTCAGAACCTTCTGCTTCTGGAGAACTATGTGCCCAAGCAGAGGAGGAGGAGGAATTTAGAGTGGTTGGTGGTATATTTTGTCAATTTGCCTACCCCCAGATTATCAAGGCACTCTTTCCATTTTGTTCCCAGCTTTCCTTCTCTACGCAGCCTCCTGCTGATCTCGAATAACATCAGTCATGGTAGGTTTTCTTGTACACAATTGCGCTTTTGTGTTTCAACCTGTGTTTCACTTTAAAATATGCTAAAGCTAAAGGAACATGTGGACAAATTATGCAAGACCATGAGGGGAACTTCCCTCTGAAACTCTGTGAGAATCTCTGAGTCCCAAACACAAATATGGCATCTAGGTTTTGGTCATAAGTATTTCTCAACAGCTCTTCTGTAAGTAGACTGATAGTATATGAAAAAGTTCAGGCTTGACTACCCGTTTGGTTACCAATGTTCCTAAATGCCCATTTTGTTTGTCATTGTGCCATGGCTCTTGCAGAAATATAGTTTAACACGCTAATAGAGAGGCGATGTGTGCTATACCAGCAAGGCTCTGCATCTGTATTCCCCCCTGCAGCACAATGCAAGCCTGTGATGCTTTCTGTGGAGCCCCTTGGCTCGTTCCTCTTGTTTGTGTTTGTTGCAGAACTATCTAAGGAACTCTTGTGAGATGAGGTTCATGGTGTGGGTTTTGCTCTCCTCCACACCCACTGCTGGGTGCTCCAGAGGTTCTGATCAAATTCCAAGTTTGCTGCAGTACAGAGCCTTTATCAAGGGAAAGCACGCTGTATGCAAAGCATGTTGAAGTGCTCTCTTATGAAATGAGGTTTGACTTTCTGTGATATCAAAAAGAACACTAACCCAGAATTTAATATATCCTGGGAAATCATATTTCACAATCTAATGCCTGGAGCCCTTTTCTTTTTAATATGAGGATCAGAATTCTGATCTCTCTCATGGTTTGCCTAAGCATTTTATGTTAAATGACAGTAAGTTAATAAGTACAAAATAGTGGGTGGTTAAGTACCGTTTAGCAGCCTAGCACTGTCTAAATGGGAAACCTCTTGGTAGAAGATAAGGAGTGAATTTAAAAGAGTAAAACTAAATCAGTGTAGCCACATCTTGTAGACATTCCCATTTTGATATTAAACCAGATGGAGTTCTTTTAGCTTACTGTTTATGAAGGCTTTTAAACCAAATAGTGAGTCTCACCCTGCCTTATCCTGGAACAAAGGTCTATCCACGTAATGGAGTTGTGCTAATGGACCTGTAGCTGCTCAGCCATCTTGGCAGGATTGTTTAAAGCCTTTGAGGCAAGGAGAGCTACTGGAACTGTTGCCAGGGGACTTAGTGAAAAGAAAAAAGCTGACATGTGCTAAAAGTGCAATGACTTCTCCGATAACACGTGACAGTGTGGAACAATGGAGTGGGCAAGCTTGATAAGAATTTCCAGTAGGTTTGCACTGAGGGAAAGGGGCTGTGATAGCTGGGCAGAAAGTAACTTGCCATAGCCTGATGAGATGGCAGCTTTTGAGAAATGAAAGGAGGGGAATGAGTGCCTTCTGCCTGAGCCAGTAAAGGGCTGGTGAAGCCAGGGTGGAATTATCACGCTGGCATACTGCTGTGAAAGCTGCTATGAGTGTCACCTGCTCCTGCCACGGGAGTAATAGTCACAATAGCAGTAAGATAAGGTCAGACAAGGGGAATGTTAGTATAAATTATAATGAGGTTGTGTCTAAGGGCTTTTTGAAACACCAGTGAAAATACTTTCATAAAAGAAATGCTCCTGTAGCTGCTCTCATGATGAGAGTGTAGCATCTCCTGTGGTAACCCTGCATAACTCTGCATCATCCTTTTTCATTGTTGGATGATACCACACAGGATTGATAATAATTTCTTGTGCTTTGTCTAGATATGAACTATGTAACCCTGCTTGACCTAGCAGTCAGCTTCACTTAAGTCCTTGGAGTGGTTTCTTTAAGAGAAAAACATAACGGATGGATGATGAAGTTTGGTATGTCTTGGATTCAGGCAGATTACAAACAATATCTATAAATCCCTGAACATGTTTTGTATTAATCAGCAGCAGAAAGTTTCCTGGCTGATTGTACTTCTTTCTAGCTAAACCTGTTATCCAGAGCTCTTTATTAGATTTTCCCCAGAGTATTGCTACAAATCCTTCTCTGCTGTCCATTGATTGCTGAGCTTTGCTGGTTTTCTCTCTCATATATGCAAGGCTCCAGTTTGCTCTTTTCTTCTTCCACCTAACACACTTACATTTCCACTTAAATTCCATGGAAGACTCCTCGGAGCTGCCTGGCTTGATTCATATTGGTGATTTTTTTTCACAGAATATTTTGCTGGTGTTTTATATTAGCTGAATTTCCTGTTTCATTAAACTGTTTAACTCTCCATTCTATGGGTCCTGGCAATGCAGCTTTGGTGGGCCTGTGTGCTGGCACAGCATAACTGTTTGAAGTGAAAAAAGGTAAAAAATTCCGACCAGGGAAGCACTTGAAGGTCTTTCCTAGACAAGACAGAGAAGTGTAATGTCCTTAATAAGGGTTAGGGCATCATACAGAAGCTGATCTTTTGCAGAGACTACACTGGAACAGGATGCAACCATTTTAAAGTGTACCAGAGCCTACCTGTAGTTCATATATGTGAAAAATGAAGGTACTTTTAGGACAATTTCAAATTCTCTGCTCTGCATTGTGGGATGGAGTAAAAATGTCCAGTTAGGCTTCACATCACTTCCTGGGTGAGATTCCACTAGCTCAGCAGGTCTCTGCTTAGTAAGAGAAACCTTGATCTGCTGTTGTATGTGTATAGATGAAATACAGAAATATTGTGATATCAGAGTGCTCCAAGGATGAATGCCCACACCATGGTGCTATGACTGGGACAACTCTGTAACTGACATCAGCAAATTAAAAAAAAAGTTGTATTGTAAAAAGCAAACTAAAACATTTCCCTTTCCCCCTTCCCCCCCAACTGCCTCAAGAAGGTCTGAATTATATGAAGTTGGCAGGTTCAAGTGTGACTCAACTCATTGTTTTCATTTTCTCATTTTGGCAGCCTTCAGTAATTCCAGATGTTATTTCTCTAACCACATGGAAAAATTCTTATTAAAAAAGGGGGGTGGGAGAGAGAGAAAGGAACTGTTTTCCTGCATTTGGTACACTTTTAAAGCAGTGCTGATATTGCGTAGACAGTGCTCATGTGCTAGCTGGAGGCATGCCCAGGAGGAGACAGCCCCAAGATAAAAGGCCCTGTGTTAGAGAAATGAGAAGAAAGCCAAAAGCAGCTAGTTTGTCCAGTGAAATGGTGTTCTGTCATTCTAGGACTCATTTGTTGGGAACTGTGAGGCCAGGACTAATGGGGAATTTACCCTGAGCCTACCATAGTGAGGAAGCCCAGAGAATTACAGTATCATGTCAAAGACAGAATGAATGTTTTTCTAGCACTGTGACCGTGGGGGAATATATAGTTAGCTCACAAACAATGCCTTGCTTTGAATGGAAAAAGTATCCATGCCTGCTCGGATGTTTTAGAGCACGTGAATCCACTTACTTCGCTTGGCTCACCTAGAATTCCTCATCTTAGGGAGTAATGGAGAAGGCCTTTTATAATTTCATAATTAGAAGGCCTCTCTAATTTAATAGAGGATAGAGCCTTGTTATAGAGGCATGTTATAGTAACATGACTTTTCAAGGTGACTCCAGTCTCTCCTTTTGCATTTTTGAAGTCTGCTTCAGGATCCAGGAATTCCAGAGGTCTGAACCTGTGCTAGAGAAGCTAAAGGACAACCCCTTTCTGCAGTTCCCAGCCTGAGATGGAAACAAAAAGTGGTGGACTGAATCACATAGCTACAGTGTCTCCAGCTAACACGAGGTAGACCTTGGCTGAGCAAAGCTGGTCTCCCTAAGCTCATGTCCCATCAGGAGAAGAGCCCTCAGCGTGTGTTCACAGGCCCCCTTTGGAGCTAAACTGCACTTTGTACCATCATTGGTGGCTTGCCTTCCCAACCCAGCAGGAACCTTGGGAGCATAAGCATATAAGCTGAACACTCTTCAAATTTAGTAAAATAATAAACAGTACATAGAAGATCACTGACTTTCTGAACGATTGTGCAGAGTACTAAATCTTATTAATAAAAGCTGGTCTGGTGAATGCTCTTAGAGCAGCAGGCTCAGAACAAAGCATGTGAAGGGAAAAATTAGTGTGCTTTTGAGAACTGTAGGTTTGCCCTCAGCTTTTACATAAACAACCTCATTGACACTTCCTTATAAGAACAAGTTTTGGAGTCTTCTCACTCTTAGGGGAAAAAATAAACCCCTTTCACTATGAAAAGTAAGGCCAGTCTGCATCTAATTGACTGGCTTGCCAAGGTTTACCTCCCCTCCCCCTGCCCAGTGCACAAGACGCAGTAAAATGTCATGGTGCTAGTATAAAAGAGAAGGGTTTTCTGTCTGTAGGTGGTTCTGTACTGAGAGTGCAGAGAAGTTAAAAAAAAAAAAACAAAACAAGCTCTGTTGGGTTTCTTGATGGTAAAA
The DNA here is from genome assembly GCA_013397295.1 of Polioptila caerulea. Classification (NCBI taxonomy): domain Eukaryota; kingdom Metazoa; phylum Chordata; class Aves; order Passeriformes; family Certhiidae; genus Polioptila; species Polioptila caerulea. Next base: position 71,063 of record VYXF01005523.1, on the reverse strand, counting down.
GTGAGAACTGTTGCTGGAAAATAATTTTTTTTTTTTGTGATTAGTTGGTGGTAAGCCATGACTAATGCTTATTGTGCCAGTATGTGCTTGTGTTTGGGTTACCAGGTCCCTCTTGCCCCCACCCTTGCTTGCTCTGTGTAGTTAATAGAGCCTGCTAAAACATGTACTGTAAGGTCTTTGGTGCAGGGACTACTTTTTCATGATGACTTGCACATTCCTTAATGCAGTAGGGGTCCTGGCTCAGGACTAAAGATATTATGGTAGCAAAAATAGTAAATTCAGTGGTGGCTCTTGGTTGCACTGACCTCTGCAGCATCTGGGTCACTTCAGTTTTGGGACTCTCGGGCCCCAGAGCTGATGTTTCGTTTCATTCAGGGAGTGGAAGCCAAGTCTCCAGCCATGTTCATTGTGAAGTTTTCAAAATGGAAAACAATTGTTGATCCAAGTCCAAGACATTTTCTGGCTCTGGTAATCCTGTGTTCAGCATAATCACAATTAAATACATTCAATAATGGGTTTAGGGGCTTAGTGGGATGTATTGTGTTAGAAGCAAGAGAAAACAATGCATTTGTTACTGGTTCTTGTTTCATTTTAGACCTTTACTTACTTGAGGTTCTCTGGTTTTGTGGATAACCCTGAGGATCTTCCTGCAAAGCTAACAGTGATTACTTTTCAGTAAAAATAAAAATGAGAGAGAAGGCCACAAATAGCTTTTCTCTCCTTCAGGTATTCCAGAAAGTTCTTGCTCTACTGAGCTCCATCTGGCAAATTAACAAAAATCTCTGTCCCCAGATGATCAGTGATAAGATACTCTGCTGGGAACTGACGTGATGATGCAATTCTAAGAGGGAAGAAGTGCTTGTTCCAGCACTGACTCTTGGTGACCTACACTGGACTGGATTCAGACAGGGCTGCTACAGCCAGCAGCAGCTGCAAAGTTATAGCAGCATATGTTTTCCAGAGCATAAAAAAAGCCTGCTCTGAGGATTAATGCAAAATTAAAAGAAATATGCTTGGAAACATTGCCTCTAGGTTGGGTTGTGTCCTTTCGCCTATTGCAGGAAGAGGACACAAGAACTCTGCTGCCTGGAAGAAAGATCTAAAGAAGTGAGTTTTCACATGGAAAGGATTGGTTTTTGTTCTGTTCTCAGGGCACTGTTTTAAAGAGGCGCTTGTATATCTTGGTGATATCAGTTAAAATAAACCATTAAACATTCTGGGTTTTCAAATTCCTATTGCATGAGACAAGGTAGGGAACACACTGTGGAAATCAAATGCGTCTACCAAAATATTGACCCAATCAGCCAGGCAAAAGCTGACCAAATTGTTGCTGACAGTATTTTTTCCCTACAGGTTCAATGACTTGCAATCTTTAAAAATCTGCTATCTTAGAGGATGAAGTGTTAAACAAAGATCCTATCTGTGGTCTGAGATCCCACCATTTCACAACATCCTTCCTAAAGGGAAGTTTCAGGAAAAACGTTCCAGTTTAGAGTCTGGCTGCCTGAATTAGAATAAGTCTTAAAGAAGTGGAAGAATAAGTCTTTGGTGTACTCCAATTCATCTTGGTTCTCTGTACTCTGTTTGCAGGTAGTGGTTTGCTCTGATAGCAACCCAGAACCCCCACCGCACGTTTGTTAACAAGAGATGCTTTTCTAAAGTTGCTGGCCAGTTTTGTGTCCCTTCTCCAAGCACTATCAAAGTATGATATCTCTTTCCTCTGTGCAAAGCAATTGTGTACAGAAGCTCCACAATTAGATGAATGGTGTATATATGGGAAATTTATTCTGTTTTTCATTCATGGCTTAGTGATAAAGAGAATACTCATGTGCCACCCATAAAATAAGGGTAAATAGGCAATGTCCTATTTATATTCTGTGGTTAGACTCATAAAAATCAATATTGTTTTACTCAAAACCATGAAGTTGACTCCTAACTACTGTCTAAGATTTTTCGTAAGATGGAAGAGTTAAGCATGCTTGGTTTTTTAGCAACAGGGGAAGTTGCCATGATTTATAGGTAGGAGAATCAGTAGTACCAAGCACAAAATAAGTTATTATATTGCACAGTGAGGAGTGTGAAGGTTCCTGAGGCTTGTGACAAATCGGTCCATCCAGCAATGTAGGACTCTCTTTTGATCCTTCATGTAGCTCTCCTTATTTCTTGACTATACGGAATGCTGATCGCATCAGAAAGTTAAAGAAGGTGGAATCATTGAGATTAAATGCTAAGTATGTTTTTGCAAGAGATAAGGCAGAATGTAGCCAGTTTATACACAAATGAAGTTTACACACCGGGAGAGAACTGGCCCTTTGAAAGCCTCTTAAAGGTATAACTGCCACTGGTTATTGAGTGATGCAATAACCAGTATTATTGAATACTAATGAGGATGAAGGATAGGTGGAGACTTTAAAATTCTGCAGTTTCTGCATTCAAGGGATGTCTGCCAAAAGTAAGATTGTCTGAAAGCCATGTGACTATTTCTGGCAGTAGTTAATTTTGAAATAGTTGACATTTTCAGTAGTTTTAAGTTGACTCAGGCAGAGAAGTCTTAGTTATGAAACTGCGTAACGGCAGTAGGGGAAGCTCCACACAGTAGTCAAAACTATTCCATCTTATGTTGATTATAAAGTGGGACATTTTTAACAGAAGAAGAAAAAAGCAGCACTGGAAAGTGCGCATATTGCTGTGAGGATGAAGTGTTTTGTTATCCTAGGGAGCAGATGAGTCTGGTCAAAGGCAAAATTGTGACTTGAGAAAGAAAATGAGAGCAAGACTGTGTGAAATGGAAGATGTAGAATAATTCTCACTGGTCAGACTCTATGGAGCTGACAGAGATGTTGAACAGGGGCTGAATGCTGACCCTTGCAGGCCCTAGCGTGTCCATTGTCTGTCATTTTGATGCTATTTGTTGGCAGTCCTTCTCCAGGGCTGAGGTTATCACAGTTGTCTGGCCCAGTGGAGACAGGAAATGTATGAAGAATGGTGGAAAGACAAGCTTTATTTGGGAACCCTTTGCTTAATGGGCATCACGATAATATTACCTCCTGCTGTCCTGCCTTTGATAGTGCTCAGTAATGAGCTAAAAGAGAGGGACAGACCTAGTGGTGCTCCTTACAGTGAAACTCTCCCAGTTTTCAGTAGCGTGTTGCATTCTGGAGCTGAACTTGATATTCTTGAGCTTAGTAGCCCATGCGCTCCACAGCTGACTATTAACTAGTGCAAGAAACAGTCCTGTTTCCCTTTGTTTCAGGGTAACTTTCTAATGGTTTCATTTAGTGTGCCCTCATTTGCCTGTTTCTCCCTCTTTATTACTACTACTCTCTTCAGTAAAAAAGGGGTTGTTTTCAGATCTATAAATACCCTGATACAACTTTGCATGTGACCTCCTAAACAGAATCTGGTATTTTAAAATGTCTATCAAACAACAATTCCTGAAGGTCAGTGATGTCCATCTCTTGAGTTGGTTGTGTGGTGGGATGTAACAAGGGTGATGGGACTTACTGCTGCCGACACCTGGAGGCCCTCATGAGAGAGAAGTTAATTACTGGGCTCTTCAGGACTGTCTTGAAAGGAATTAGGCTGACCATTTAAGTATCATTATGTGTAGGTGGGAGACGGAGATATGGTCTAAGAGGCTGTGGTATGACTCAGTTGTTGTACTGTGCAGTTAGCATTGTAAACTAAATAAAACCATCATCTGTTAGAAATATTGTGTCTGAGTAGTTAGTGACAGATGCAGTTTATCTAAAATCTGTAACTGTGTCTCATCCAAGTATTTGTAAGAAGAAACAAGTCAACCTGACTAAGACTTTCAAGATCGGTCTCATAGTAGTGGTGCCACTGGCAGACGAGTTCATCTACGTACGAGACTTTAATTTCTAGAAGAGTACCATGGAGTAACTGCTTCAGTGATCTCTGCCTGCCTAATACTGTTGCTTTTTATGACAGACAATGTAGGTCTTCCTGTTTACTTTCCCAACCAACAAGTCAGTCAAGTAACCTTTTAGGAAATACTGTAGGCCACTTCTGAAGCATGCCTCACTGCATGGAAACCTTTATTGCTGGGATGAATGATATTCTTAGATATTCATGGGAAATAAACAGCAATAATCCTAACAGGAGGTGTTGGCAGAATGAAGTGTGAACAGGAAGCGATTAAAGATAAAAGGCAATCTCAGGAGTTACCTGTTGCTCCCTGTGTGATTATAGGTGTGGCTGGAACAGGTCACAACACAGCGTAGCACCTGCCGACAACAAGCAAATCGAGAGCCCAGGTTCGTGCCTCTCCCAGGTTGGCCCCCTGTTATATAACCAGGCTGGTCACATCAAATAAAATACTTGGTGCTCAAGATGTGCTTTTTAGCTTTCTGTGTAGACTGTGCTGTGTGTCTCATAAGCAAAGCTTACAGTGACTCCTCCGTTCAGCTTCCAGGACTTTCATGTTAAAGCCTTTACCTTCCTTTTCGTTATAATGATGCAGTGAATGAGGCAGGAGTGTCGGCAGTATGTGATCACGTAATAAGAACTGCCTCATAATGACGAGGGAGGCAAATGGTGGTTGCACCATCCACCTTCATTAGTGGGTTTCTCAACCACTGTGAGTTTCATGGGTTGCTTTGTTTTTTTATTTTACTTTTAGTCCCAATGGCCACCTTTCTTACAGATTTAGTATAAGTTTTAAGTAACACTATACATACTCTACATAAAGAAGGTCATGCATGTTTTCTGTGTGACAAAGTATCATTGAGTTATGACTTAAGGATAGCAGGATGTGTATTGACAAATGTAGGCTATGTATTTTGTGCACACTGTCTTCGTGCATTTCTCTGCATACAAAGCCTGAATCCTTGGACTTTGGGAAAAAAGTCAGAAAAAATTAAATAATGATTAGTACCTAGGGTTTTAATGGAGCTCTCTGCAGTTAGCTCTCTTCCAGTTTACTGCCTGGAACTGATACCCCTCCACACCAATCATGTTGCTTATCCTTTTGAGCTTCCACCACCCTGACCTGTCTTCAGAGAAATTTTTTAAGTCAATGCAGAAGAGAGATGTTTTCCTATGGGAGCAGGACTGGCAGGTCTGGCATGGGACATGCTCTTTTCACAAATAGGTAGCCTTTATCTGAGACCTGTCATTTACATTTTAAATTATGTGGTCAAGAGATGAGTGTACTATCCAGTGTAATTAGGACATATATATGTAGCAGGTGAGTTCACAGGTCCAGATCTGAGCATCCCCAAACCAGTGGTGGTGAGAGGAGGAGGTAGAGGGAGTAAATCTTGGTGCTCCATACCAAAACTCCTCGATGCTCAGGTCTGTGTCAGGTCACAGACACTCCTCCATGGTCAGGTCTCTGCTCTTTCAGATGGAGAGAGATTATCACTCTCCCTTATTTATTCCTACCCTTTTCTTTCCTCTTTGTGATTCCTTTGTGCTTGTGTTTGCCTTTGTTGCCAGGTCTCAGCTTGCTCAGGCTTTTCAATAGTTTGCCTAGGTTTAATCTTCTTTGAAAGGTCAGTCGCAGGATGAACACTGTCAAACAGCGCAGTTTTGGTCAATCTGGAGCTCTGCAGTTTGGGAAGTTCACAGTGTAGTACTCCTCTTCAGCTAGAGCAACTAAATTTACCAGGGGCAGAATGCATCACTTATGCAAGCCTTATGTAAGACACTGGGCAGAACGATGTAGACATAATCACTGAGGTAAGAGGGCGGTTCCGGGATTTACCCACTGTTCTTAAAATATTAGCTCATCAAATCAGCAGTAGGTAAGCATAAGGAGCTGACTAGTTAGCTAAGCAGGTTTTTTTGTTGATGAGTCTCTCTAAGGCACTGCCCTGCCTGTGATGAAAAAGGACTGATCTCCCATCTTGCAAACTTCTGCGGAGAAATTTCCTTAGACACCAGAAATGTTACTGCATTCCCTTACCTGGAGAGGGAGTAATTGTTTGGGACACACATGATTTGCAGTTCAAATTCCAGCTCCTCCCTGGGTAGGTCTGTTTACTCTAAACTGTTGCCTGAGTTTGGGTCTAAGGGCACTCGCACACACACAAAGGGCAAACAGGTTTGACTTGACTGAGGACTTCACAGCAGGGAGGTTGGAGGCAAATTGCAAAGGCCCAGCAAATGAAAGACATGAAAAATGAAGGAGCCTGGTTATGTTTAAAAAGTCTTAAGTATATCCAACTTTTTGTTTCCTCTACTCACAGCTTTGAGGGGAAACTGGCTTAAGAGGAAAAGAATAGCTAGACTGCTCCCAGAAGATGTGTATCTTTGCCCAGGCTGTCTTTTGCACTGCTTCTTTAACTTGTTTCATTCCTGTATTAAACAAGACTAAGTGGCTTTACCCTCAGAGCTGTCAACTCTGGAAAGGATTGGGACCTTCAAAACAATGACTGAACTATTTTTCAAAGTTTCTAGGATTAAATCCTAGTTCTCAGTCATGCCTTCCTATTGTTTTCCTATAGATATGCACATATGTTCTTTGAAAACACAGACCAGTAGCCACATGTATTTTTAATTGCTCATAAAGTTAAAATTTCCTTTAACAGCTAACAACTTTCAAAGCAATTTTTTCTGGTGTTTTTAATATTTGGGCAGAACAGTCCTTACAGATGTAACACAAAATCTGAACATATTTTGCTTTAGAAGGTGTCTTTCACCAGTAGGCCGATGGAAATGTTTCTGACGGGAGGGAAAAGAGTCTGCAGAAAGAGGTGAGCTCTGACTCACGTCTTTGGAGCTCATAAAGGCTGTGTTTGTATTAGCTTTGCCAAGTGTGCACTATTGAAGGCTTTGCACTGCTTTGGGGGCTCAGTGGAGTCTGTGCCTGAGAAGGGCTCTCATGTAGGCATGAGGTTATGGAAGCTGGTCAAAACACAGCTGTGAATCCTAACAGCATTTGACAAAACAGTGAACTGTTGACTCCAAGCCTTGTCTTGCACCTGCTGTAACAGAGCTCTGCACTGCCACGGCAATTCCTGGTGCTGCCCCTTACAGCACCTACACCTGCGCCCCTCAAATTAAGGCTCAGGCCACAGTTTTGCTAAGGAAATGATGGTTTGGAAAATTTTCTGCTCTCATCTGTGGAGCAAAATAGAGACAACTTCTTTGATTAAAAAGACATGGCATGGGGAATAAAATGAAGTATAAACAAGACAGTAAGGGAGACAACATTCATGTTATTTGAAATGATCCATAGAAAAAACCAAAATTCAAGTCCACAAAAAATTCAGCTCCCAGAAGCTAATTGAATAGAAGAAGTAGAGGATATGTGGGGAAAAACTACATTACCCAGTGTAAAATTTCAAATTAATTTGCTTCAGGTAATTCTAAATAGTAATTTGTTCAGAGCTCTGTATCAGCTTTCAGTGAATATTCCTGAGTTTTGTGGAAACTCATAACATATGAATCCCTATAAAAATTTTGAGAATTAAGTGTAATTTTGCTTTTTACAAGGATTAACATTCAGCAAAAAGAACTATACTGGGTCCAACACTGCTGCTATAGTTTGTTGGCATTTGGAAAATAAAAATGGGAGAACTTGTGTGGACAGTAGGACAGGAAAGCCAACAGTAAAAGTGCTTTCTGGAGGCACCACCTTGAAAGAGAAGAGTGATTGTGGACTAAGGCCTTGAAGTAGGAAGGTAAAGACAAATCCTGCAACATTGTGTTGTAAGGTAGCTTGAGCCAAAAGAGAAAATAATGCTGCAAAAAGGGAATCACAGAATATACTGAGTTGGAAGGGAGCCACAAAGATCACTGAGTCCAACTCCTGGCCCTGCACAAGACACCCCAAGAGTCACACCGTGTCCATGAGAGCATTGTCCAAACACTTCTTGAACTCTATCAGGCTGCTGCTGTCACCTCTTCCCTGGGGAGCCTGTTCCAGTGTCCAGCCATCCTCTAGGTGAAGAGCCTTTTTCTAATAGCCAACCTAAACCTCCCCTGACTCAGCCTCAGGCCATTGCTTTGGGTCTTGTTGCTGGGTGCCACAGAGAGATCAGTGCCTGCCCCTCCTCTTGCCCTCATGAGGAAGCTGTAGACTGCAATAAGAAGGATTGTTCCTTGTCAGTGTTCATTCTCACCTGTTGTAGTAATGACAGCTTTTCTTTTTGGTTGTTGTTTTTTTTATGTGTTTTTTGCTGCTTTCTTGTTTTTTTGGCTGTTTGCTCTGTGAAAGGAAAACTGAGTGCTGGAGATGGTGCCTTTGGGAATACATGGGGGCCACATGGCAGGGACAGGGAATGGAGGGAAGTGCTTGCTTCCTGCAGGTCTGAGCTGTTGCAATGGTGCTGGTGCAAGCTAGAAACCACTGAAAGCTGTGGCAGCAGCTGAGGGTTTATCTCTCCCACACCAGACCCCTTAAACAGACCTTGGAAATGGACACTGGGAGCTGGTATTGCAGGCAATTCACAGGTATATCCAGGCCCTTCTGTACAGAGGAAGCTTTTGCTCGCTCCTGTGTACCTGCTGCCCTGGGTTGTCCCCCTGTTCATTTGTAAGGTGTCTACTGAAATTTAGTGACATCACTAGTGCTTTTATTTTAACCCCAGGAAACCTGGGCTGATGTTTGCAGATTTGAAAACTAGTGGCAGAACCAATGTCTGAGATGTTTGTAATTTTCTCTAAAGGAACAAAGAAAGAAATTATCCCTTATAACTTCAGTGAGTCACTGCTGATATTCAAAACTATGTACTGTAAAATGTTTCTATAAAAGAAAAAGAATTGTATCTATTCCCCAGGAACACTGCAGGCCATCCAGCAGTAAAACAAGTATTTTATCTGAAGAGATGGAGGCGCTTCTCCCCAAGAAGCCTTCCTTTTTCCTCCATCAGCATGTATAAAAGACATACAAAGCCAGCTGCTCAGATGGATTAGAAAGCACTGCACCATGTCAATGGTCACCCTTGTTTGTGTTGTTGAGAAGAGATTCTTAGTTAAGAAAGAAAGAAAGAAATGCCTCCCCTGTAATCGCCACTAACGAGGACACCCTAGTGAAGTTTTGTGAAGTTTTTGTTTTTTAAAAGGCTTTGGCAAAAGACATTTTGGACTCTCGGATTAGTTTATGTTCCCTCCCACTCCCCACTTGATCCTTGAGGATTTGCCTGATTCATGGATTTTTACTGGGCTTGTTAACTCTGTTGTTATTTTTTTTTTTAGTCAAGGGGGATAAAGAAATCTTTTGGCGAGAGCCACTCACGGGGGATTAGCTGTGAGTGGACTGAACAAGGCGGTGACTCCCCAGAGGGGGTGACCCCTGACTCCAGGGTCAGGCACTGACTCATCTTTGCCTCATAGCCAAGGCAAGCTGAAGATTCCCAACAAGTGTTTTCTCCGTCCTCACCGATCTCCCTCTGTGCAGTGCCAGGCAGTGCAGAAGATGAGCTCTGTTATGACAGCTGCTATTCTGCAAAACTGGGGGAAATGCTAAAGTAGATAGGATATCAAAGGGTATAGGAACTGTTGTTGGAAGGAAATTGTAATTTCTTTTACAACCTAAAGGGACCTGTCTGCTTTCCTCCTTTATAATTTTCAGAGCTGCAGGGATTTTCACTACGCAGCAGCGGTGTTTCAATTCACTGAAGAGCTGAAAGGTGGCAAGAGTGGCTTTTGGAGAAGTTTCTGTTGTAGATATTAACTCTACCCAGTGCTGATGGTATCCTGGATGCTGCGGTGGTGACAGGAGAATGTTTTGAGGGAGCTGCTTGCCCAAGCTTTATGAATTGAACTCACTTTGGCTGGGAAGTTACAAGCAATGCATTTGGGATGCAAAACACAGTAGGATGTAAAGCCAAAAATCAAACTGAAAGCTGACATGTGTTGGAGGGCAGATTGTGTGTGTAAGGCTAATATATAGATGAGAATCACTGAGCAAATGAGTTATGCAGACTAACTCTGATTTTGATAAAATGGGTTAAATACTTACAATATCCAGTGTTCTACAGTCTTTGAAATCCTGACTCTTTACCAAAGCAGTCAACTGCATCCCTTTATCAGATTATCAAAGGCTTGGATCAATTTGTGATGTATAAATGTCCAACCTCCTCTATTGAAAGGTCTGTCAGTCATTGTAGTGTACTGGAGGTTTTCAAGAAACAGCTGTGGAGAAGGAACCTTTCCCTCCTAGCTATTGTTAAGGAAAAGTAACAAAACACTTTCATTGTTGGAAGGAAGTGTCAGCTCACACAGTCAGGTTCAGTGATGTGTGTTATTTTTCCTGTGAAGAAACTGGACGGAGCTAGGCAAACCTCCAGCGTAGTGTAGCATTGCACCTTAAAATGACTTTTTCCAAGATACAGAAATTAAGCTCCAGTGGAATTTAGCTGCCCTGACATTCAAAGAATAGAGGGAGAAGAGAAAGAGTAATATTAAATATACTATAGATACTTAAGTATGTAAGTATTTGATACATATTCATGTGCAAATATAAACATGTAAGTGTAAGATTTTTGCTATCTGGCTATTAATTAATGGTTGATTTCTTGTAAACATGCATGGTAGAGCAGTGGTCTTAGAGGCCTTATAAAAGGAACCGGCTTCAGGAGCTGTATTAAGGCAGTTAGGTAGGGTCTCTGTGCATGAGGAGGAATGCAAACAGAAAGAAGTTGTCTGAAATGGTGGCAAGGAGCAGGAGTAGTCAGGGAGGGACAAGTAACCTGCAATAAGGACAGAAAGAGAAGGGCCTTTAGGATTAGGAATATCATAAACTTTGTACGTTTCCAGTATCTCCTTTATCTCCCACTCTGTGCAAATCTGGTTTGGGTTTGGTTTTTTCCCAAAAGCCCCCACCTGGCTGCAGGTGGTGAAATGCCCACTCAGTACAAGACATCTTAAAACTGTTAGCCATGGGCAAGCACAGAAAGCTGCAGTGTGCATTTCTCCACCACCAGCAGCTGTAATGAATGCATCAAACTTACGTCTTGCCTTGGCTGTCCGTAGGGTATTACATAAGGTTCAGAGTGTCCCTGTTGGTTGTCAGGGCCTTTCCTTCCTGGCCTGAGGGTTCATGGCATACTGCTGAAAGCTCAAGGAGAAGAGCTGCAGCTGTTCCACTCTTTGGCTGCAAAGGAACCTCCTTCCCTCAGGGTCAGACTGCTTGAGGTGAAGTGACATGTTACAGCTGATCATCTCTTTTTTCTGCTGGTATCCAGGGCCCTATCCTGCTCTTATGGCTCCTCTCCCTGCCCCTGGCCGGCAGCATGGCTAGCACCCACTGGCCTGGAAGAAAACTAACATGACAAAAAAGTGAATTGTTTGCTCCTGGGTTAATGAACTGGATCAGCTCAGTGAAGGCTCTAATGAACATTGGTTTGATGCAAGAGAAAGGGTGTGTTAGCATGGCTGGGATGGAGAGAAGAAAGGGCAGGGCTGGAGCATGGGACGTGCTGCTTTTGGTGATGATGAACTGTGAGAGTGACTCAACTCTGACATGTAACTTCCCCAGGGGGCTCTGAGCACAGGACCGTGAAACAGGAACTCCTGTTAGTAGAAGCTGCACCATTGCCTGTCATTATCATAAACAGCAGGGGCATGTGTGCTGAAGCAAGAGATCCCAGTGCACACACAGGACTCCCAAATGAATTCAGAGGCAGAGCAAAACACACATGATAGATGCTGGCCACATGGCCAGCTGCTGCAAGTCACACCTGGAATGTAAAAATAAAGGTTATAGCAGAACTTACTGGTGAGAGGAATGTGTGTGTGTGAAATAAGTACTCAAGATGAAGGGAGACTTAGACCTAGTCTCCCAATCATCATTATGAAAGCACTGTCTTCTCAAAGAGGAAACACCGATTCTGTAGAATGTGATGGAAATGTGCTAATCACAGATTGATTTCCTTAGATGGAGTTTTCAGAGTATTCCAGGGCTGACATTTATTTTGATGTTGATTTGATTTATTTTGATTCTGAAAACCATTTTTTTCACAGCTTTATTAAGGTTCGTGTCACAAGCATTTTGGAAGCTCTGTTTCATATCAGCTAGGCAAATTCTTTCTAGTTGTGTTGTTCTAGAGGTCAAGGCTGAGGCCTTCATGTCAGAAGGTGACCCAAGAATTTGGGCAGAGTATTATGTTCTAATTCATCGTAAGTATGAAGAAGAAAGTTTTCATTTCATAGTGTGTTCACAGGCTCAGTGAGTCTGAACAATCAGGAGTAATAAGTAGTATGAGTTAAGATTTTCCTTTGCTGAAAGAGGAAGGTTAGAAATTTAAGATTTTTACCCTCATATCTTTTTCTGTTGTCATTTCATCCTTAACTTGCAAGCCACTTTCATTGTTGTCCTCTTTCATTTGGTATGCTAAAGCTAACAGAGAATGAACATATTGCTCTCTACCTGTAAGGTTTTTGTTGCTCACAATGTAAGGTCAAACAATTTTTTAAACAGTAAAATTCTGTAGAGAGCAAACTGTGCAAATTCAAATGTGAGTGGGACAACACTTTCACCCATTCTGAGCTTTCACTTGGTGTCACTGACAGGCTTTCCATCACCTCTGTACTTCATTTGCAGTGGTGTGGTCTTTGGCAGAAGAGGTGAAAGTGCTCCAGGCCTGGGTTGGCTGCAGAGACAAGTGCAGGACTCCACCTTTCCTTGGAAAGTGCAGCAGGACTATGATAGGGCAGTCTGTGGGCTGGAGTTAGACCTAGCTGGCTGAACCAGGCTTATTGGTAGTAACTTGCCATTGGAGGCTGTGAAATGGCACTGGAGGACATCACACCTTGTGGGGTCACCCTTCAACCAGCTAGCAGCTCTCCTGCTGAAACAGAATGTCACACAAACCTCTCTCTGACGAGATGTATTAGAGGAGGAATGAAGAAAATGTATGCATTTTTGCATTGGTTACACTTCAAGGGATAGCCCTTAAACTTCAGAAAATAAACATGCATTTTTGTTCATTTTGATAAACCCAGCCCATCTTTAATACTCTTTCAACTTAGTTGTAGCTTTTATTGGTATAGTTTAGGTATTTAGGGTAGAGACATCAGAAAGAGCCAGACACTGTAGAGTTGTCCTTGATACACTCAGGATTTAAGTATTTCCTCAGATAGTGCTGTGGCTTTAGGAAACCTTGGGCCTTGCTCCAGTTTAGTCACATTTGAAAAGTTTGTCAATTCTTAGCAAGAGTTCTGCTCTTGCCAGAGCTGACTTTTACCTTTTACACATTATTGGTGTTAGCACAGTGATTTCTCCTTATCTCAATAAATGCTACAGCCCTTATTTCTAGGAGACTCTTATTTCAGGTTTTTCTTCTTTTATTCATAAATGCCCTTTGAAATAAATCTGCAAATGCAAGATATAATTCAGATAAGCTGGAGCAATACATTTAGTGGATCATGCACAGAAAGAAGGTGTTCCTCATACGTCATCCAGGAGTTTTCTTTTTTAAATGTTCTTGGCTAAAATATGATGTTTTTGTGTGGATAGCAGTACTGATGCCCTGTTGGTCCACCCAGCCTACCACTCACCACCTGGAATTAAGTAATTCCTGTAGTTGGCAGATTTTCTATAAGCAAAATGATTCAGATTTAGCAGCTGGATGGAAATAGCTGGCATGCCTTCATCCTCCTTTGGCAACTCTGTAGGGTAAGGCAAGTGTGCTGCAAGCGTGGTTTGTTTATATCTTCACAAAGGGATTGATGACAGGTCTAGCTGAGTTACACAGGCATAGGCCACCTAATCTCCACATCTAAGATCTCCTAAAAGATTGGTGTATCTTAAAGCTGGGAATTGGGTAAATATATATTGAGTTGGAAGCATCTACAAAATCTAAAAAATGGGACTGTTGAATCTGGCATATTTGCTTAACCAAGGTTTGCCATAAAATGCATGATACATGCTGATGTTCTTTCCCTAGTGTCATGAAGTATTTCTTCAGCATTGTTTGAGCGGCCTTTAGAATGACAGCCTCAGTGGGGACCCTTCAGCATTTCTTTACACTTCTTCGCAGATTCCAAAATCATCTGTTCTCATTTGCTTTCACCTGAGCTCAGGCAAACTAAATAAAGAGCACTTTCAAATCACCATCCCCTGGGTCTCTGTGCTGTCTTGGCTGTGACTCTTGGATTTCTACAGGAGGGAAGCAAATTGCAAGTGTGTACAAGAAAGGGGACAAAACTGGATATTTTTTCCCCCCCTCACAGATTAAGAGAATTTTCTTCACTTTTCCTGATCCGAGAAATAAATTCTTGAAATGAGTAGTGCTGTGGTGGAGTGATGGTTCAATATGGTGTTTGATTTTGTTGTCTCCAGAAAAGTTGATCCTGAGCTGGGAATTCCCACAGGTCCCATTGGAGTGAAGATCCCTGACCCTGTGAGTGGCTGGCAGGTTGCCCCATGCCAGTGGGCTGTAATTCCAAATGCTCAGTATCACCTTTGACTTTGTACATGAGTTTGACCTTGCTGCAAGGCCCTCAGTCTCTGAAATTTCCACACATTTTTGGCAGCAGAACAGTGTTCAAATGATATTAAAAGAGATAATGTGAAGCTGACAACTGAGTGTCAACAGGGTCTCAGTTGTCAATGTTTCCCTCAGTCCCCCTCTTCTGGTGGAGGCCAGCTTGTTGACCTGAGTGCCTCAACCCCCTGATGTTTTTCTGGACGTTATCTGTCCATGGTTTAGGATAGAGAGCAGCGACGTGGGGCCCATAGGCTGAAATAAATTTCCTTACTTCTCTGTATACAGCCAAAAACTATGTATGATCCTCTTTTTGTGCAAAGCTCCAGTCAGCTTTTGAACATGGGAGCCATTAATGTGATAGGGCTGGGATTTTACCCCAGGTGTTTTTACAACTGTGTGTTTAATCTGCCCTGAGCAGCTTCAGACTGCACTGTCATTTAAAATGCCTGAGCAGGTCTCTGCAAGCTGTGTCCCTGTGCTGCATTTCATAGCACTGTACTGGTGTTTTACACAGGAGGTGGCAGAGGGAAGAAGTGCAGAGTGAGTAGTGGGCAGATAGTCTTCAGGGACATAGAAGAGGGAGCTCTCTTCAAATCTTTGAGTAATAAAACCAGGTTTTGCTTATGGGCCAACAAAGCAGCCACTTGCCTGAGGGTCCCAGCACTCATTCTGAGGCAAATATTCTTGCAGAATATTTGCCCTCCAGCTCTCAGCATTCACTTTGCACTACTTCCATCTGTGCCTTTCTTGTTGCCTCCCATCTTGGTGGTCTGTTCTCCTTGAATGTGATTCCTGGGTGTGCTGCACTCCTGCACCCTCCTGTTACATTGGGAAATGCCTTACCCATTACCTTTAAATAATGTACACAGTAGGAAAGACATTGTTTTTCAAGAAAACCCACAGCACGGAGATTCAGACCTGTTCATTCCTTGTCTTTTAGTTCTGGGGTTCTACTTTGATCTAGCCTCACAAACGTTAGGTCTGAACTTGTGCCAGTGTCTGATCTGACAGTGTTTTGGTTTGAAGAAACATGCCTTTTATTTTTAATTTTTTTTTTCCTCTGAGAAAAATTAAACTTGAGTGGTTTGAGGGGGAATGTTTCAAGTATTTGGAACAGTTTCTGTGATATGGAACTGTGTGATCCATAACTGTTGAAGTGCAAATGATGGTCAAACCCTGTGCTTTTTTCCCCTGCAGCTAGAAAAAGACTTGAGACCAAGAAAGCTGAGAAATCCTCCTAGGGTCTACAATCCTCTTTTGGTAGGTTCATTAGCAAATAAAACAAATGTAAATCAGTTTAAATAGAAAGCTAGGTTAAAGTTATATGGGTGGATAGTTCAAGAGGTGCCCTGGAGAAAGCCATTGCCACCGTTTACTGTTGACCTTGGTGAGTTCCCCATCTCCAGAGAGTGCCTGCTGAGCCTTGTGCTTTCTGCACATTGTGGGGGGACTGCTTGGACAGACTACCTGGAGAGCAAAGAGATGAGCCTTTTGTCCTAAGTGACTTATTTATTCCCTCTTGTTTTGATCATGGGGTTGTTTTGGCAACTTTTTGGGCAAATTTTTCTCACTGCCTGAGGTGTTACTTGAGTTCAATTCTATTTGAAGGAAGAATTCCTTGTGTTGAAGCCTATCCTTAAGTAGCTCCAACTGTTTTGGTGAATGTAAATCATAGTTTGGTGTTACTTACAGCTTTTCATTGCTGTCTACTTGACAGCTGTTTTTGCTAGAAGGTGCATTTTGAGAAGCAAATTATTTATATGTATGTAAAAAATGAAAAGTTTCTCTCAGCAGAGAAGCCTATTGGTAAAATAATTCCATTTTCTCTTTGGTGACTGGTGTCCTAAGGCCATGGAAAGGCTTTGCAGACTAGACAGTTGTATTTTGAGCCTGGAGTACACTTGGCAGTAATATGAATTGCTGAAGGTGTCTGGGAGAAATTATTTTCCCTCACTGTCTTGCTGATCAGTTGGGTACACAAAACAAACATCTGAACAGCAAGTACTTCCAGCTGGCTTCTGCCCCCAGACCCCACAGGCACAGTCCCTCATGTGAAGAAGCAGCATTTGAAATAATGGGGTTGTCAGAGAACATTCCACTACATCTTATTTTTAGGGGCCAAGGTTAGTGTCCCCTGTTTGATGTTTGGAAGGAGGACTCCTATGCAGAGCAGTTAACTTCTGGCAGTTGCTGTTGTCTTTATAAATGCCTGGGGTTGCCTCAATCTGCTGAGTGTGTGTCCAGCTGGGACACTGTTCTGCTCATCTCTCCACAACCTTATGGAGACTTCTTTGAATCCTTGCAGAGGAGTTCAGGATGGCAGTCGCTGTGGCTGGGACTGCACAGTTCTGTGACTTAGAAAACCCCTCAGGTTTGTGGTGCCCATAGCCTTCTCTTTTAGCCAAGATTTAGGATATGCTCCAGGTCAGGGTATGTGTCAGTCTCATCCTTGCCTTCCCCACATCTGCTGTTGTACGTGATTACCATTTCTTTTGCTACGGTGGTGAAGTGACCCTACTGCACTGTTTCAGGGAGCTGATCCAGCCAAAAAGTAACTTGAAAAAGAAGGAGTAAGCTGTGTGAGCCTGCTCCCCAGGAGGTCACATAAGTAGTGTTAGTGCTGGTCCACAGGAGAGAGCGGGAACATGTATCCTAGAGAGAGGGAAGAGCTCTAGCTATGTGTTCAAAGCATTTATACTGCATATGACCTCAGTGATTTAGATAGGGAATTTATAAGCTTTATCTAAGTCACTAGTTGTTAATATTACCATGTTTGTCCTGCAGCAATATCAGGAGCTTTCAGTTATGATTGCAGCACTGCTGTGCTTAGCTCTGTGTGCACGCTGGAGGAAAACTGCATGGTGTTTGCAATCTCTGTGGACGTGACAAATACAACCAGTGACAATATACATGTGCTTCTCTCAAAAGAGCCATGCTGTTCCTGATGAGAAGTCCCTCTCAGCTTTGCCCTGTGTTCTGTGCAAGAGGGCAGTAGTTTTGGAAAGGATGCAAGAAATATGGCATGTATAATGCTGCTCTGTGAGATACACCTGCACAGCTTAGGGAAACTAGATGGCTGCATTGTAGGTTTTCTCCAGATCATAATAGTTGGCAAGGGATTTATCCCACAGGAGTTCAAGAACTGTAACTCATCTTGAATGCCTCTGTAAGAAGCCTTTGCAGTAAGCTGTTGTCATACCAAATGTTAATTGTGTTCTCTTAAAAATTAACTGAATGTTCCTTATTTCTTGTATCTGAGATAAATAGAATAGTTTCTTCTTATTTATCTTCATAACATTGTCACCCAGTATAAGCTGAGCTATGTTACAATCCTTTTAGGTGAGATGTCACCCCGTCTTTTATGATCTGGGCTGTTAGCTGCTGGAAAGCTGCAGCTGTAGGGATGGGAACTGTATGGTGCCTTATAAAAGGCACTTCCATGCTACGATCTGCTCTTAGTACTTCTGGGAGTTGAGTTGTGTTCTTAATTATATTCTACAAATGGAAGAAAGTATTCCTCTACATATAGCTTCAGGTTTAGCTCTGTGTCTTCATTCAGAAATATGAAAGTTTTTTTTGTTGGTGTTGAATTTATCTGTTATTGGGCATTTCCTGCTTGCTAAAACATTGCCCTGTGGTAGAAGTATGAATGAATGAATGTGTGTATCTATCAGGTTTTCTGCCACCACTGCTTATTTTAGTATAACCCTGAGCTGTGAACTGCAGTTGAAGAGTAGAGATATGTAGACCCTACAACTGGGCAGCAACACTGGGTGGAGAAGGTGAGAGCAGCAGGGACGGGTATCCTTTTTAACCATTATTGTCAATTCTTTATTTCTGTACCATTTAAAAGCCAAATGAGTGAACTACAAGCTTCAGGGGTTTACTGATGCCTTCTTTTTGTGAGGATCATGTTCTCACATCTCAGCATGTCATCTGTTGAGGGCCACACTACATCAGCTACTGCAGGTGCCTTAGTGTCTTTTCCTAATGGATGAATACAGTGCCATTTGGGGAAAAAAAATGGAAACATTTGAGGAATTGGCAAGTTTGAGAGGATTTATTCAGTTGTGATCAGTTGGATCCCAGAAATCGTTTAGGGAACAATTCCCTTAGTTCAATTCAGAACAGAACTCGAAAGTGAATGCAGTATGTTCAAGTCTTGTTTCTTGTGTAAGTACAAGCAATATAAAATAATTTACATCAGATCTTGTCTTAAGAACTAGGGATTGTTTCCTTCCCCCATTTGGAAAATCTATAGATGTAATTAGATGTTACATAAATTGGATTTGACACAAGACAAACTAAGGAATTCCTGTTTCCTACCCCTGCTGCTCATGCCTGTTTCTGCTGCCAGTTTTTTGCTGCTCTGTTGTGCTGATGCAGCTGTTTGTGGGTCTGTGCTGAAATGATCCAGGTTAAATATCTCCACACACAAAAATATCCAGCAGCAAAACTTTTTTTGTCCTTATCAGCCCAGATCTGCAGATCCAATCCAATTTTATTTATACACATCCCTCCCCAAAGTCACACTGATGTAAGGAATGTGGTACTGGACTGTAGTGTGGCTTTGCACGCAGGGAAAATGGGTAGCAAAACAGGAGTCTTTTAACAGAATTATGTAAACCACAGATACAGGTAATTCCTGATGCACCTTCTGGCCTGAAACAGCTTCTGCTTTCAGCTTGTATGCACACACAGAAACTGCAGATGGAAGTGGCCTCAGCTGGTGGACTGCCAATCAGTGGGGTAATATTCACCAAACATGATATCTAGTGCGATCTACCTCGTTCTGAGTTGTTTTTATACCTGCTTCATATTTAGCAAGAAAGCACCGGTGTTCTCTCACAGACTGTTTGAATAGTAGCAACTGTATTATATACAAAACCTAAACTCAACACAAACTGTCTTTACAGTTACAGGAATGAAAGAGCAATGTTGAGAAACTAACCTACTGACTCCAGTTCTGTCTCTATGTTTAGCTGCCTAAGTTCTCCATTCATGCCACAGAAGAAGAAGAAGACAGGTAGAGGCAGCTTCTTTTGTAAATTGCTTAGCATTTTCCACCACTTTTGCTCATTAGTGTAGAAAAGATGGAATAATTTCTTAAGGCATAAAGGTTTTTCTCTCAACCCACACAGTTCCTGCCTCTAGTACAGTAAGGTTTGGGCCTAAGATGCTGCACAGCTCTCTGAGCCTATGAGTTCTGTACTGACATTTGACAGCCAGGATACCAAGATGGGTTTACTTTTATAAATTCAAGGTCCTTAAAAAAAGTTGAGTCTGCATGCTGTTGGACTGCATTCTGCATCCTTTGAGCCGGCTTAGGAGAGAATTTTACTTTTCCTCTAACCTCCACAGGATGGGGTAAATCCGAATAACTCCAGATTTTGCCTTCTCTGAGCATGCCAGATAGAATTAGTATGTAAAGCCTTACCAATTAAGAGAGATAATTACAAACTTGGATGCAGGGAACTCCCATTCACTTGCAGCATTCACCAGTTTAAAGTTTCTTCAGAAGAGATGCGGGGATAACACTCCAGGGTGGGAACACTTCCTTTTAAAATTACTAAGCAACATTATTGTCTTAAATGTAAATTAGACAATTAGCGGGGTCAAGAGACCACACAAAAGATTTTATTGGTTTGAATAAAATGCAACCTGACATCAACTAGTATAGTAGCAACCAGATTTTCTGAGTAAGTGTGAATCATGCCCATATTAGATGCAACTTCACCCTGTGTTTCTCTCACACATCTACTGTGTTTTCATTTTTTGTAGGGTGGTAATTATTTAAATCCAGCTTTACTTGCTGTAAATACTATATTTTACCTACCCTATTTCTATATAAGGGCTTGTTTATAATTTCTATCTAGTCTTCATTCTACACCTGATGTTTCTTTGGCTTTTCTCTCCTTGGTGCTTATTTTCTTTTCTTGTGGGGTTTTGCTTAGAAGTTATGTAGATTATTTTTTAAAATCATAAAAGCACGAGTTTAACAGATTGTAAATTATAAATCTTGAGTTGAATTTTTGGCTAACACCCATGTGTTTTGGCTTTTACTACTTATTTGGCATGCATTAACTTTTCATCCAGATGTAAGTAGTACTACTAAAGTGAAAAAGCTGTGGCTGTACTACAGTAATGTTTTTCACAAAATTCTTCTTGTGTTAAGGGCTGTAGATCATCAAAGCAAAAGAAATCTGTTATTCTCCGGCTTATATTTTGGATAGATAAGGCAGACAAATGATGAGAGAAAAGATGCCATATTGTCTGGAACATGTGCAAAACGAACAAGGGTACTGGGAAGATGTGGTGAGAACATATGTGAAGTTTATAGTAAGCTGGAAACTGAATCCAAGTCATGTTTTAGTGCACTGCAAGCAAGAACTACCTCCCTTTCCTCCAGACTCTCCCACCCTAAATTTTGGATCAGCATGGTTATTACAGCTTTAAATAATAATAATAATAATGTGTAAAGTTTTACCTGAAGAGCGTGTGGAAAATTTTTATTAGATCCTTATTTTCTGGGAAATGTGGTTCAAAAAGCATTGTCTTGCCTTTATTTACACATGAGAGACAGGGTTCTTGCCAGCTAGCCATGGATGCAGGGCTTCTCCCAAGTGAAAGGCACTTTGAGGTGTTTAAACCAGCAGAGCTGGAAGGGAAGAGAGGACTGGCCCTGCCAGTTAGGGAGATGCAGCTAAATAAATGGAACACTATATGCAGTGGCGGGAGCTGAATCATGTGCCAGACAAAGCAGACAGTAGGCATAAAGCCCAGTTAGCATCCACCAGTTACTAAGAAATATCTGACCACAGACATAAGGATGACAGAATTGGACTTATATTTAATTCTTCAGACGTCTGTGGGATTGCAATCCCATGCTTTTACTGCTAGAAGTGCAGGATGAGGCTGATGTGAAACCTGATATTTGCTTTCATGTCTCTTTGAAGTGCTACAGCACGTGGCCTGGGCAGGTATGCTGGGTGTCCCTCTTGCAGGGGATATTCCATGGACTTGGTGAGAGAGGGAAATGTTATATTTCAGTATACAGACAGTTATTGCAGCATAAAGGAAACAAGGCCCAAACCCTCAAAAGTTCTTTGCCTGACTTTAAGTGATTTCAAGGGCATTCAGGCCCAGCATATTTCCAGGGCTTGAGGCCAGTGCGATTTTGTGTGGTGCCACCAGCAGCACAGAGCCAGGATTTCTAGGTCCCAGGCTATGGGCTTAACTGCTGGCCTTTCCTAATCTTTTGTTCAGATCTGTGCCTTTAACCTGTGTTCTACAAGAGGAAAACCACTGTGGTTTTTATGCTGAAGCTGTGCCTTTGAGCTGAAAAGACTAGGTGTTTCTTGGGTAAAGGATGTCTGTTGTGTTGGACTTGTGCATGTGGGAATAAAAAGCCCAAGTTACAGTGTTGGGTGAGCAATACCTGGCACCCACTCAGCCCAGACCTCTTCACTGATTAAATCCTGCGCTGTGAGATCATAGCAAAGTAATAGCACGAATCACCAGAAAATCAGGAGTGCTTAGCTTGTGTTTAGCAGGAAAATCCTGAGGAAAGAGTCCACACAGTAAACAAATAGTGTAGTGGAAAGAAGAGTGTTTCTACAAACTCTTTGATCATGAATACGTGCATTACATCTTTGTGTGCGTAAAAACAAAGTTTAATAAAAGCACAAATGAATTCCGGGTAATTAGGACACTGAATTTTACAGTGGTTAGAAAATTCTGCTGAAGTGTACTTCCAAAAAAAAAAAAAAAAAATCTGCTTGATGGCATGTGCCTGGCTTTAAAGAGTAAGTAAAGCTACTCTTCACTTGCTTTGAGTCTGCATGTTAGAGCAGACAACCAGTAGATAATTTTGATGGTGATTTAGGGAAGGGGGGGGAAAATCCAACGGGGCACAGAGTTTCTGTGTTCACTCCCACTGCAAGGTTTATTGATGCTGTCTGCAGATTTGTGTTTGCTTTACTGCTGGTGGTTAGAACTGGTGATCAAAGGCGAGTGTAGCCGAAGCCATGAAGGGACATAATTGGTTGGACTCTTTGAGTCCTCTGTAACAATACTTGGTTTGTTGTGTTAGGCAGCGCTCCACAAAGTATAAAACATTGTATGATTGCTGGGGCAGTCGGTCAAATGTTTTCTTCTCGTCTCAATTCCTTTTATACAGGAAACCAATATAGCTCAGAGCCCAGGGATGAAAGCTTTAAACCTGGAGGGTGCCTGGTGTTTCCTGAGAATCTCATGGGGGAAACATTCAGTCTCAAAACAGCTTCGCTGACAGATATATTTTTGTAGCTTATTATTTTTTTCTCCTCATTCTTTGTTTCATTTGAATATAATAGGCTCTTTATTTTTAAATGCTCATCTGTTCCTGCTGTTTATATCCTCACCCAAAAATCATAATTCTCTGGGTTATTTTCTTTTTTGACATCACATTTTGGTTGCTGTTGAACATATGTGCTACAATGCTTGTATAGAAGGGACATTTATTTTTAAGAAATAAATTTTCCATTTTCTTTTCTGTCTTTTGAAAAGAATCCCATATTCCAATTTGAAGCAAAAGGTTATAGACCTATTTATAGTTTTTGAATTTTGGCAGTGATGTAAGCATGTTGTGTGGTTTTGTGACTTCATGAGACAAAAAGCTGGAGTTTCAGATGAATATGTAAAAGTGTTATTTTCCTATTCTTTTTTCTTTATTACATGAAATGGAGAAAATACTTCTGATGCAAACTGTATAAAGCGTATATATTTTGAGGATCACCCTTGGGTCCAAGCAGATAAACTGCCCATGTCTTTAAGCTACTGAGGCAATTTTCCCAGTGAACTCAAACATGCTAAAATTTAATGAAATATAATGTACAGAGTAGCTTCATTGCTTGGCAATGTTTAAATGTGGACTATAAGCCACATGCTGCTAGTGGAGTTATTTTTCTCTTCCATAATTTAAAAAAATTATTTGGTTTTTTTTAGTCATTGAAAAAGAACAGATACATTACTTACTGGTGAGATACTTTCTAATGCAGACAAAGAAGTAGCATAGGGTAGAAAAAAGATTTTAAGAAGCATACCTTTGCTTACATCCCGTCGGTTCTGGAACTGTGCCTTCAAAAGCAGTGTTCCCAGGAGCTTAAAGGCTGTGGCACACAGAAGACTATCACAAAAGTGACACAGCTACCTAGGCCACATTAGTAAGGACATTAACCAAGAAAAAGTGTTCAAAAGAGATTTAAAAACAGCGTAAGAGGCAGGCAACGTGCCTTAATCTTGCATTCTCCGTGTAAAATCTGTTTCAGTGCGCTGTCTGTGAGAAGCAGCCTCCTCCTGCCCCCTTGCCCCCTCCAGCCCTGCTGGAGGCAGAGTTTGCCCAAGTGCCCTTCCTGTGCCAGTGACTGCACAGTGCCAGGTCAGCCTGACACACACTCGTCACCCCTGGCACCGTGCAGCAGATTTCGCTGTGAGCTCCTGCACCTTGAAAGCAAAGCAGGCTGGAGAGCCAGAGGCAGACTTTGGTCTCCATGCTGCCACTGGCTCTGAATGACTTTTGGACAGTTCTTAAATCTGATTCTTAATTACCTGTCTACAACTAGCAACTACAGTGTTTGCCTCTGAGAATATTTGAGAATAGAACTGGTGGGAAAAAAGACTTTTTTTTTTTGTCCCAGAAAAACTTTAGAGATTAAAATATTATATATATTTGTGTATACCTGCATGTAATTATTTAATATAGAACATCATTTTATGCATCTATATATACACTTAATCTCCAGTTTAATGAATACCCAGATGAACAATGAAAAGCCAAAAAATTAAAATCTTCATTACCGAATATTTCCTCTTCTTCAGATTTGTTAAGGTTCAGTCATAATGCATCTTATTGAGACAGATAAATAAGTTGTTGGATTTTTGATATTCTGTGGAAATAAATATTTTCGCTAAAGTGGGATTTGCTACTCATAAGCTGTTTCAGGAATGCTTTCCTGTTGCTTAACTTAATGTAGTGCCTGGAAATTATTTCAAGCTCCTTGCAAAAGAATGACCTGAGATCTCTTACACTATAATTAATAATTATAATGTAATTAATAACTACTACTGTGATTACTTAACCCTTTGAAGTACTCATGTTCTTTTTATGTGCTTTCCTCCTTGCAGACTGATCATCTTAATTACTTCTGTTTGCATGCACTTAGCACCTATTAAAATGGAATTTAAATTACATTCTCAAGCAGATTAGAAACTATTTTGTATATTTGGAAGCCATCTCAGTGGGAATGGACTAGCTTTTTTCACCTTCTTGTGCTGATGGGCTTGGACTTTGTGTTGTATCTTTTTCCCAGACTTTTAACAAAAAACTGTCTCTCTCTCTCTGCTTTCAGAATTTTGAGCCTCACTATTAATGGCCTAATGATTAACTATTGGAGCAATGGGGAGCCAGCTGTTTGCAGTCATCCCAATATAGTGAATTCTGCCAGCTCTTAAAAGAAAGAAACTTATGGAAGTTTGTAGATTTGATACATTTTGTAACTGGATAATGACTTTTCATGTTTCAGTCACTATTAAAGGTTATAGACTCAATGTCCCTGTTCACAACCCCCTTGGCAATGAGGATATTTTAAAATTCTCAGTGGATGGTTGTCAAGTATGCAAGCCTGCCCAGGAACTGACTGCAAGGCTGAACAAGTTATAGATACAATTTTAAAGAGACATAGAAAACCATATTTTTCACCTTCAAAATAAGTAATGACATAAAAGAATTAAACCATCTGCATTGAATGATCTCCAAAAGCGGTGAGATTAGGCTTCAACTTGAACGTCACTGTGCTGACGCCCTGGAGTCCTGTCTACACAAGAAGCACGAGCTCAGCTCGGTGTTTGTTTCCTTCCCTGGCGGCGACGGGATCATCGGCTGCAGTGCCTACTCTCACTCCCAGCGGAACGGTGCAGCAGTGCCCTGTCTCTCACTGCATCAGCTTTCTGAGCTCACTCGGTGTGCCTGCAAAAGGGGCTCTCACCTGCCGAGCTGCTGAATGATCCCGCATGTGCTGGGAGACTTGGGGCTCTAAAGTGTTCTGTCTCTCTCCCTTGTCCTCAGATAAGCCCTTGCTAACTGTGTTTGTACGGTATCTCCCGGGCAGTTTTCCTGTTCTGCTTCATTTGCTTCTCTCAGCACAGCCTGTTATGGGTAGGTGTCAGAACTTTTCCTTTTGGCCTCAGATCCGGTTCTCTACAACAGTGGTGAAGTACTGCTGAGACTTTGGGATCCAGGAGATCTGACTGATATGGGTTTTTGGGGGCTTAATTCTGAGAAGGTCTTTCATCCTCTCTGAATAAAGAGGAGTGATAAAATTTGCCTGCCTCATTGGTTCATGCAAAGGTGTCTGTGAAAGGTTTGGAGGTGCTTGCAGGAAAAAGTAAAGTGCTACTGGTGGTGGTAGTGTCATGCTATAATCTTGTCTGAATCTTCCATAATTTAAACACAAGACTTTAAATTTTCTGTACCTCAGCTTGGAATCTTTTATATCATCGTCACTGGAATCCAGGGTACTCTGTACACCAGTAGCATACTAGGAAAAGGGACAAGAAAGGAAAAGCAATGGATGAAGGCTTCTTTCATGGGTTGGAGCTGATATTGACCAGACATTGCTCTTCTCCCTTCAGCTCGATAAGCTTTTTCAGTTTCTTCAGCCTGGTTGCTTTTATGCTGCCGTATTTATTGTTATATGGTTGTTGCCTTTTTTTATTGCAGATAATAGCTAATTGAGACTCGAGGAACTTTATTTGTTTAACCTTGGATCTCTGGAAGAGAAGCTAATTACTTTGAACCTTTCAGCCTTTTGCTCTTAAATGCATTGAGAGAAGCAACTCGAATTTAGTGCCTTTATTGCAATTTTAAAGACACAAATAGATGCCTTCATTCTTACAAGCAACATAAAAGGCCAGAGAGTCTGGAATGTATCAATCATACACCGGTCATTCACCATTAATCAATCTACACATGCCCTGTATGGCTATCAGGATCTCCTCTCCTTCCAATGTCTTCACCCTGCCCCACTGCTGGAGAAATACAGTCAGGAAGAAACCCAATAGGGCCCAGTTGTCATGTGCTGTAAGTAAGGACAGCTTGACTTCCTGACATACTTTGATACGAGTGCAGTGTTTGTCACATGAATGGGTCTATGCTTTTATATATGTAATGCTATTACAGTTCAGCCGTGGAGTTTGGAATTTCTGTTTGCAGTTCTCATGAAGATTGGTTAAAATAACAGACCCTAACTGTTGCAGACTGATTAGTTCTTTTTATAACTGATAAAACCAATAAAGTAATAAACATCAAAGTGCTTGGGTGCAAAGTCCAAAAAATGTAAAGTAAGAGCAAACATGGGAATGCTTGATAGCTATTCCCAGTGCCCACGTACTGTGTATTTCTGTGTTATGACCCGCCCCTTTTTGTGTTGTGCAGTCTGTGCGTCATCATTGCTTAACTCCGCTCTCTGTGTTGTGCAATTTGTTTGGGCTTGCATCTCACCAGTCAATATATTGGTTTTCGTTAGTGCTCTCATTTCATAAACTGAATTATCTCTTTGGATGGGAAATACAGTACAGGAACAGATGTGTTGCTTTAGAAGGACAGTGTTCTTGTTTATGTGGATGGGTATTACTGAACAGGGGTTGTGTATACTAGACTACATGCTTTTTGGGGTTAGCTAAAATAATACTGGATTGCATGTGTAATACAGAGAATAAAATTTTAAAACTTCATTCCTACCTAAACCAATGGGGTTAAAAATGACTCTCACTCCCAGCGGAACGGTGCAGCAGTGCCCTGTCTTGCTATTATTAATTTTATGCACCAAAGATATGATCACTAGCCCTATAAATCTAGTGATGGGAAAACTCTGCCCTGGAAAGTTTATATTAACATACAAGAGCTCATACTGTTGCTAGACAAGAAAACTACGCAGTAAAAAGAGAAGTTATTAGATCATTTACAATCTGCAATCTTGTAGGATTTATGTAAGAAATATAGAATTTAGTCCCAAATTCTAGTCAGTATGTCAATGAAAGAACTCCTGCCTGCTGTTGATTCCTTCTGTCTTGGTCATCCACATCTCAGGTATCTGCTTTGTGGTGATAGTCCCAATAAGCACAACATGAAGACAATATATGGAATATCTAGCAGGGGAGTATAAACCCCTTGTTGGTTTGTTATTTATTGTTGGTTTTGTTTTATTTTCTTCAGCCAGCAGTCTGTGTTGTGGCAGAGAGGGCAGAAGCTGCTAGGTGGCATAGCTCAGGATTATAGCTGAGCTGATCAGCTGGCTTACCTTTGAGAAAAGGGGCCCACCCCTCCCTTCCCCTGCTGCCCAGGTAGATGCAGGACAGCACACCACACTCATTCTGTCCCCCGGTATGGCACAAGGTGGATCCTGGGTAGTTTTGGTGGGTTGCTGAACAAGTGCTCAGTAAGGGACCTACAAGTGCCAAGACCAGTTCAAGAAATACCTACAGAATTTCCCTTCTGTAAACCTTTCCAGTTTTCTGATTTGCTACCTAAATTTCTGTCTGCAAACAATAAGGAACTGTTTGAGAGAAATATTCCATGGTGATAAATGTGGAACAACTGTTCTCTAATTTTGCTTTTATTCACTAGATACAGATCAGTGTTTTTCTTTCCTCTTCAAGTCTCCTTTATGTTGTGGGATTGTCTAATGACAAGCTCTTCAAAGGAGAGAAACAATATTCTTACACACATGGAAGCCATCACTGTTTCCCCTGTTGCTCCTTTGGCTTGATGCTGTATTCAAGGCGCAATTGTGGGAAGTCAGTGCTTCTCTTCCTAAACATAAACTAGGCTGAACTGCAACCCTTCCTGTCTGCTGTTGTTAGCCAGAGCATTAGAAAATTGCTGTGTACCAAGTCAGTCATGGAGAAGAAAAAGAACAATTAGCATTTTTCTTCACAGCTTAAATGCAATGCCCACCTTTTCACCTGCCCTACAGAGGATTGTTTGCAGTGTGAACCATGTCAAATAGTCTTAATGAGAGGGGTGATTTCATTCCCTTTAATGAAATTATATGGGGAAATAAAGCAAACAGTTTCCTTTTTTTTTTTTCTCAGCAAGTTAGCCCATGGAGTGAGCAGCTGTATGTTTATTTAGCAAGCAGGGTGAGGGCTTTTTCAAATTTATATAGTCTCTTTAGCTAAGATCATTATTAAATAATTTGTCCTTAACTTCCTCTGTGTTGCCACAAGAGAAGTCAGTGAAATTCTGTCAAATACAGAACCAGATAAGCAACTAGTTTCTACATGCCTTAGTACTTTCCTACTTCAGATACAGATTGTTAGGTGAAANTTTCCAGTTTCTTAGGGGAAAAAAAAAAAAAAAAGTTTGTATTTCTGGATTTATTCATTTGCAGTAAAAAAATTGTAAAAAATAAGTGTCAGAGAAAAGCATGACACAGCTGCACACTATTAAGGAGGATCTTGCTATAAATGTGTACTTTTAAAGCCTAGAGAGTTGGAATGAAACTCTTTCTGCTGCTAAAATGTTCTCTACCTATATGTCCTGGGGATTTTATTATTCACAGTCTTCTTGCAAGGAATTGTCACTGAGGTGAGAAAAGAATGTTGATTTACAGCAAGTGTGAAATATGGAAATTTCTAGTAGGGAGGAACAAATTTAGTTCTGTGTTTAGAATCAGGTTCTAGCTTTTGTTTCTGTTGTTTAAAAGATACTGCAGTTTTCTGAGCAACACATCTAGATGCAGCTGCTTTGAAGACCAAGATTTTCAAAACATTTGTGACATAATAGTGTATTTTCAAATCTTGAATATGGCTGATTTGAACTCAGGGAATAAGTCAACTTGATCTAATTTAACTTTTTTTTTTTTCTTTTTGTTCTTGATTTTTATAAGCAAGTAGATTTATAAGGCAACCTTATAAGATGGAGGCATATATCATTTAATAACATAATTCAGGGAAGTATTTCATCCCTTTGGTTAGAGTAATAAAATTTTCTTTTTTTTAATCACAAACGCAGTGAATGATGATAAGTATAGTAAAAGAATTTTTAGGATAATAAGGCATGAATAAGTGTTGTCTTTCCACAAGGAGATGAATAAAGTGATTGTATTTACTGTGGCTGAGCAATGTACTTAAGAATATCTAGTACTGCTACTCAAAAATGCTCTTTTAATAACCTTTTTGTGCAGATAACTGTAGGCCCATGTGAATGTCACAGTCAAAAGTAAGGAGCTTTTTTCTGCATTGACTCGCCCAGTTTTAGAGCTGAGCTTGAAACTGCAAGTCTTCTCCAACAGAAATGGAAAGACAAGGATTCTTTTGCCAGAAAAAGTGAAAACTGTGGGCCTTGAAATGTGAAATGAGACTTAATAGCTTGTGCTGCGATGAATTTTACTGACCTACACTATCAATTGAAAAAGCTGGCTGGATTTTGGGATAGCCAGCCATCTTAAAAATATGTTTTCACATTTTGTGTTCCAGAAAAGTCATCATTCTGGGCTGAACATGGCTTAAAAAGTTGAAACTTGCTACAATTTTCTGTCAAAAGCAAATCTTCACAGGATTCAGTCTAGGGAAATCAAGGCCTTGTTCAAACTGAAACATTTAAATTTAGTAAAAGCTGTTGAAGCAGAGTCAATGTAAAGTCCCATACGTGATAGCCAGAAACATGGTATAATTGACTATAACTGTGCTTGAGAGTCTGCTTTTCAAGGAATTATTTGCAGTAGTCTCATAGCAACACAATGCCGTCTTCCTTATCACTTGTGCTCTGGGACATCATTTGGTCTTTGTATCTTAGGGAGTAAAATGAATATTCAGCAGTTCTCTAGGGGTGAGGAATAAAACTCTGACCCAGCTGAAGTCAGTAGTTTCATGTTGAGGTCCTATATATTGGTTTTGTGTCATGAAGTGTTACATTCCTTCCCAGGTTTGGTTAAGTTGTGCTGAGCTGGAAAAGCATTTCTTGGCACAGGATGAATGATTTTGAAGATGTTTGTCCTATCTGGACTTCCTGGCCAAACTGCAAGAACCTGGTAGGGCAGAGAGAGGGTTGAGGAATGCCACTCGCCACCATAAGCTGCTGTGGACAAACCCTGGGCTTCCTGTCGGCTCAAGTACTGCCACTTTTACAGCTATGGCACACATGGGACTGAATACTGCAATCTTCCTGACACTGGGAGAGAAGAGTTCACCATTCTGTGCATGAGATTTGCATGAGAGCATGGCTTATGCATAGGGCCTGTTGTTTTAAAGAGGGGTGTAATGACTTACCCATTGTCTGCCTGAGCACTCCTTTTTAATGTTAAACATCCATGGAACCAGAGTGGAAGCAGCCTCAGTTGGCCACATTTCTGAGAAAAGTGCATCACAATAGCACATTAGTCATCCTCACTTGATAAAAACAAGAAGGATGAATGAAAAGCTGTAGCACAATGTAGAGCTCACAAGAGCAGCTTATATTGAAAGAGCTAGGGTTTTTTTCTTGTTTTGAAAGTGTGTGTGAAGACACCAATGCTACTTGAAAGCCTCTCGGTTTTAGGATTGAAAAACTACAGATTCCTTGGGATTTCAGGCCCTGTACCAGTGGTTGATTCAGGCCTTTTACCCTTTGGAAGAGAAACAAAATTCTGGCTTCTGCCGTGGCATGAGACCATCTGATGTGTCCTTGGAAACAGCCAAGTAGAAAAGGTTTGCCTGCTCTGTGTAAATATTCAAGAGCACACAGCATTTTCTGGGAGAGCTGGGCTTTTGTCCTGAGTCACTGCATTCCTTCTCCACAACTGTGCAGTTAGCTGCTGCCTTCCAGCATGCTGCACAGAGCAGTTGGCTTGCACATGAACAGTGCTTGGGGCACGTGAATACTCTTCAAGTAAGTTATAGTGACCACTGGCACTGTACTGAATAAACACTAGGATTCCTCTGTTTCAGTGGGCAGTAAAGGGCAGTTTTCCAGGACTGAATAAATGGTGCAGTGCCAGATGTGAGGATCTGTTGAGCTGTATGTAGACCTCAGAGAAAAAAATCCCACCAGATTTTTGATGACTTATGGAAAGACTTCTGCTTGTTAAAGGGAAACACAGAAATGGTCTCTTAGTTGATGGCAGAACATAACAGATGGAACTCTAGACACAAAACCATGATTTGAGCAGTGGGTATGTTCGCTGGGCAATCAGGATGAGAATGATTTCTGTTTCTCATTGTAAAATAATATATCAGTCAGATGTTAGTCATCATTGAAAGAAAGTGGCAAAAACACAGCAGTAAAGAGACCCCAATATACCCACCAGATGATGCTCAGACTGCTGATGGCGCGAAGCTCACATCTGTAAGTTCAAAGACTTAACACTTGGTCCTTCATTCCCACGTTTGTTCATCCAGCTGCCTTGGTTCTGTGGGCAAAATTTCGTCGTGGGAGTCACTTGAAACTGGCTCATGAATTCACTGGCATATGGGGAGTCCTTTAAAAATATGAAGCAATTTTACATGTAATGTGATTTATAAGTTTGCTTTTTTTTCTGTATGACTGATTTCATTGTAATTTCAAGCTGTGATGTTACACAACAGAAAGAATCACCCTCTGCTGTTATAGTCCCTTTTATTCTTTGCCTCTTATTCAGTTTGCCATTGAAATATTGGGACAAATGCCTCAAGAAATGGTGCAACAGTCTCTCTGAGGCTTTGGAGGCCTGGACAAAGCAATGGAAGGAACATGCAATGTGCAAGTTATGCACTAGGGAATCAAGAAGACATCCAGTTACTGTTCTTTCTGTTCTGAGTAAAATTACTTTTGTAATTTAATAAAAATGCCGAACTCAGTCTTACAAGGTATTCAGCACTCTGCTTCTTGTGAAGACAGTCTGTCTGAAGAGTGACAGATTTTTTTTTTCTCCCCTCCTATGCCTACGTACCACAGTGACATTTGGTCCAATCCTGACATAGCATTTAGACTAAACATTTGGAATTGAAGTCCCTAACTTTGCTTAAAAAACTGACTCCAAGGTAGTAAGACTATGAGGATAAGCTCCTACTTCAAATGGGTGGAAATACTGTTTTAAATGTGTTTAAATATGTTTGTGTCAAAGGAATTCAGGATTAGATTTGGGGCATTTTTAGACTTCCTTTTATTAATGTTGGGTTATTACTGGACATAGTATGTGTTTGTGTTTAACTAAAATATGATTGCCTATAAAACAGTCTTGACATGTCATGATTTTTAGATGGTCACTAATCCTATTTTCTTTAAAAAGTTACAAATGATGTGTCCTAAAATATAAATTTCTAAATATGGATTAGATCTTACAATATAAAATAATGTTGCTCATGCCCGAGCAGATAATAAGGTTACTTGTCTGGTATCAGTTCTTAAAATAAGACTAACTAAAGATTTCTTAAAAAGTGAAAAGAGGGAAAGGAAGAGCCTTGAATACAACTTCAGAAGGGCAAAGCTTTCTACTTTGTGTATGTTCTCTGTTCGTGTGACTTTGGACAAATGCAAGAGAAGATTTTGCGAACATCAAGGGAAAAACACCAAAATTCCATTCATTAAAGTCTGAGGAGATGGGAAGCTTAGCTGCATGTCTTCAGAGTTAAATGCAGTTGCCTCTGGAATGAAGCCGACAACAAAGAGTGATTAGGCAGTGTCTGTGACCGATTATTTATGCATCTCACCTTAAAAGTCTACAACGACCAAGACTGGCCTCACCAAGAGTCTGGGCTAAAGCACCCACCTAGCAGAAATGCCACCAATGTAATTTCTGTTTTGGAGGAGTGGAAGGGGATATTTAGTCTGAACTTAGCTGTAGGGTAACTGAATAGGTTCCATAGATGTGTATATCTTGCATTGCCCCCAGTGTCACTGCTCAAATCCTGTTGCTGCTTTTTATGCCTCTGTCGCTGAAAGTGAAAAAGGAGAAAGTGAAGCAGGAAAGAAAAAGGAAAAAGTTTGTCTTCACTGTTCTCACTGCTCTTTGTGGGTCAATCCTGATGCCCAAGGAGTTGAAGAATGACAATATTTCTCAAAACTTACTTGGTTTTGGAGAAAACATCTATCTACAACAACTATTTATTCTCCTGGAAATTAGTAAACTGCAGTTAATTGAGTGTGCAGGCCAGACTACAGAAATACTTAATGGAATGCATCTGAGTTTCCACATCCTATGCTGAAATGAGAAACCAAGAAAAGCAAGTAGATGTAAAGCTATAGTGATTTAAATGCTGGAAATTAATTTTAGAGGGTGACTGATATTTTAGGTGAGAAAAGACTTTCTTCGATTTTTATTGTTAATCTGAGTCAAAATATAAGCTCACAAAGTAAGCCTAACTGTAGTGAAATGTGGGATCAAGATATGGTAGCCAGTAATGAAAGTGAAAATAACTTTCAAATTATTTCTGTTTTAAAAAAAACCTCAGGATATTGTATGGATCTTCTCCTGTTTGAAAATATAAGGTCTTGTATGTCTCTGCAAAATGCACAGAATTTGGCTTCTAGAATTTCAGTACTTTGACACAGCTTTACAAAGAGCTGAAAATGAGGGAGTCCTTGCTCGAAACATCAGCAACTTGGCAAGGCTTTGGAAAGTTGGCATTAACATCAATGCGAGTATTCAGCTGACACCCTTGTTCAATGTATCTTTCTTACTGCAACTGGCAGGGGACAAGGGCCATTGTGACTGCAACTTTGAAAGCAATATTTAATTAAGTAAATTGATGTGTTCATTGGGAAACTACAAATCTTTTTTATGTGGCCTTTTTTTTTTTTCCTTTATTAAAGGCTCTTGAAGGAGTGCTCTTTGCATTCAATAAAGTTTTATCTTTACAGTGGTTTGCATGCTTCAGCTTGCTGCTCAGTGGGCATCAGGGGCAGAATTTTTCCTTTAGATATCTTCATTCTCTACCTACACTTTCAGGAAGAAATAAATTTGATGGTGTCTGACTTGTGCTGAACATGCAAATCATCTTTTTCATTAAAGAATGTTGTTCAGTTCTGGAGTAAATAACTAAAGGAGTAAATAACTAAAAGAAATAATAGCATTTCAGTGAGTTGCTTCCCCTTGCTCCCAAATATAATTTTACATACACTGTGCTCATGGAAGTGAAAAGGAGACATTTGCTGATGTTTTGGAGGGGGAAAGCAGCTTGTGCAGGGCGATGCAATCATTATCCTCTGCTTAGGCCTCTCAGAGAAGAGGGAGAAACCAAGATGTGAACACTAAAGGGTTAAGCACAACATCGAGAGCAATTTGTCTATTGTTTCTCTACTAATATCTTTCACCAACTTACCACTCATCACCTTTTCCAAGTAGTCTCCATATAGCAACAAATGGCGCCACAGACAAACCAGATGCAATCTCATGTTTTCTTTTCATAAGCATTTGTAAATTTGTTAAAAGGAAAAGTAGGGGAAATGGGAGAAAAATGTTTATTTTGTAGAAGCTGTACCAAGGAGCATTGAGAACAGGGGACTCTTTTTGCTGTAGCACCCTGTGCTACCTGATGAACCTCTACAGTTCTGCATGTAATTTGGTTTTCTTAAGGGAGTTGTTCTGTCGTTGAAATGAACCTAAGTTCTCTTCGCAGTACTCTTGAGGATCCTGAGCTTATGTTCTGAATATTTAGAGCATATTGACAGAATCTTAGGTCCAAAACTGGACTCTAATGTTCTACCTTGAGTTTGCTTCTAATTTTCATCTCTCTGTTTAATACTATAACACAATATTCCTCATTATCTGCATACAATTGCTATGTGTATGTTTTCCTGTTTGCAGCATAATGGCATGAATGGCCAGGATGTTTTTTTCCCAGCAATGTTGCTGAATGTCCTTTAAATTTAATCTTTCCCTTACGAGGTAAGTTCATTACTTTTTCTTAAAAAGAAATCTATTGCTTTTGTCTTTTTTTTTTTTTTTTTGTCTTTAAGCTTCTTTCAGTTGCAGCTGACTTAAAAGATGGAAAGCATTTCTCTTTCTTTACATGGAAAACAATCATCTGCTTTGTTTGAACATAGATTATTTCAGTTAAAAAAACCCAACAAAACAACAACCAAATACCAAGTAAAAAAACCCCATCCCAACCCCAAAACTTATAAAAACAAAAAAAGTTTCTGCAAGAGTAGATAGTTTATATCTCTTTTCTTGCTGTTGAATGTACAATACACATAAAATGCCAAGTGTCCTTACTATAATAGATTTCTCGGTTTTTACAAGTGCGAAGCGTTGTTGTAAGAGTTACTTATTTTCCCTTGATGAGTTTTATAGCTTAGGAAATTTTCACTGAGATGCACGGAGTAGGTTTTCATATTATGGCTGAGTGCTTGTCCTCAGTCCAGGCAGAACTTCTGGAGATTGGTTGGAGGAAAAGGTCATCCTCCACCATTCAACCTTCCCAACTGTAGCAAAGGCTAGCCAAAATGCATTTTAAACAGCTGTGCTTTTGTAGCAGCAATTACTGTAGTTGTTACAAGGAAGTTAGGTGATCACAAATGGGAGGAAGATCAGTTCAACAATTGCAAATCCTCGCTGCCACTCATTTCTGAGTACAGGAGCCTTGAATGAAGGGAATTAACTTCTGTTTCTTTAGAAAATACAATTGATGGAATGTTTTACCACCGAGATGCAGAAGAAGAAGCCCAAGAAGATTTTGTTAGTAAAAAGAAAATCAACATAACTTCCTTCCTGTCAATTTCACAACAATTATATTCCAAGTTTTTCCCATCTCATTTGATGAGTTGCTTATAGGTGGGTTTGTGTAAAGCCTGGCTGGCCTATTTAAATGGTAATGGCAAGATCTGGGAAGTTTATTTCCAGTTTAATATGTAAGATTTTTTGAGAACTTCTGTCACCTCTTTGGCCAGTAGTGAGCTTTGCCATATGATGTTATTGGACCAAGACTTTGCTAGCCAGTCTTGCTGGACGCTGGAAATTTGCCAAAAAGTCAGCATGAATTTCTGGCTGAAGTTGGTCTGAGGTATCTGTGGCCTTTGGTTGAACAGGAGAAAAAAAAACTGACGCTCAGACAGATTTCCCTGACTTTTGAAGAGCATCTTGTCTCCTTATCTTTTGCAAACGGTGCTGTAAACACTTCTTTAACTACTTCCAGAGCTCATTTCCACGAGCACAGCATTTGGCCGGGCCTTGGGTTGCCAGCAGGCCAGAGGGGAGCGGCGCCCCCCGCCCGCTCTGCTGCCTGTGCCGGGTTCTATCCCGGCCCAGCCGGTGTTTACGGAATGCCGCAGTTAACGCTGCCCAGATGCTCTGTCTGTGTGTGGGAAGCCCGGGAACCGGGCAGGCAGCGCCGATGTTTTCCGAGCCCTTATCCGAGGCCTTGCGTGTTTGTGCCAGCGGGGTCAGGCCGCGGCCCGGGCGCGCTGTCAGCCCCGACAGGAGATAGCGCTGCCCAAGATGTTGAAGTTTGTGTTGTTTCGGCCACTTACAGCTTTTCAGCAAACGTTTTAGAACAAAGTGATGGGGTTTCTCTGGCAGCTTGTGGGCCTTAAGAGCGTTTTTAAACAAGACTTTGGTAGGAGTACTGCCTCCATGGACTCTGCAGGAGCTGCGTGGTTTCCAGGCCGTGCTCTGCTCTGCTCCTTGCCTTTTATGTTTAGGTGTGCATCTTTTCCAATTTTTCCATTTCCCACAAATGTTGATGATTACTAAAGTCAATCATATCATCTTTTAGACAATCAGCTTTCTTAGGATAACTTGCTCTTCATGGAATGCACAAAATAAGATTTTTTGTTTGTTTTTGTGGTAGATTTTAGATTGTGCATATTACATGCATATGTCAACTAATCCTAAGAACTGAAGAAGTAAAATTATTTTCAGCCATGCTGAGGGGAGTATTTGAGGCAAAAGATACAATCTAACTGTATAGTATCATAATAGAATAATATATTAATATATTACTGAAAAGAGTCAATATTTTTCATAAAATAAATACTTCGGAAACAGTCACATTCCTCTATATCTGAAACATAAGAAAATATGAATAATTTGTACTAACTTTGTTTTCCACTAACTATGCACAAGGCACAGAAATCTCTGGCCTATACAACCATTTAAACATATGTACCTGTTTTTATAGGTTTTTAAAAGTATTTAAATTCCATAATATTTTTTAAAAAACTTTTTATTTTTTTTTTAACGGGTTATTTGGTGTTGCATATTTCCATTTAAGATTTTTGTTTGTTTGTTTGTTGTTTGTTTGATTCCTGAGGAACTAATATTTTTTCTGGAATATTTTACCTTCTTGTCCAATAAACTTTTTTTGTATAATGCACAAATGACCCTGTTACCTACTATGATTTTTAATTGCGTCAATAAAGGGGTTTTATTCTTTAAAGGGCTGGAGGTAGGGTTCTTTTAACTGGTTCATATCCACATTCCAAAACCTATTTAAAAACCTGAGTCTAAAGTCCAGCTGACAATGAACTCTATTTTCAGCTAAAACTCCCTCCTCCCCCACTTCGCCACACACTGTTTCTGCTGCTGGTCCACTTGTGATAAAGAGCAAAACTGTTGTTTGGCTGACATGCAGAAGGAGTTGTTTATCAAAAGGAGGCTATTCTAGGAGGATATGCTCTTTAAACAGAACAATGGGGATTTTGAAGATAACCAAATCAGTACTACATAGGTGTTAGATCTGTTTTAAATTGTTTCTGTGTTGGAAAGTAGGAGGGGGCCCTGATATCTGGCTTTGAATCCCTGGCTTGCAAGTGTGAAATGGCTAAATCCAAATTAGCTGCCAGCTGTGCTTTGTACTGCAGTTCATGCTTGTCTACAGGGCCTGAGCACAGGCTGGGGGTGCAGGGAAAGAGGCCCCAGAAAATCCAATTTCATTTTGTGATCCAGGTGTAGCTTGCACTTCACCCAGGTGGGTTTGTTTTGTTTTTTGTTATCCGCCCTTGGTGCTGCCTAGTTGAAGCAGCAGTACCTAAAAGCAAACCTACAGGCAGACTCATCCTTGGCTGGTTAGGTCAGATTATAGACACATCCCTATCCTGTTGGTATAAATTAATTGATTTCTGGACATGAGAGAAGTATCAATAGCTGGTAAGTGGGAAGAGAAATCAGGGAACCTCATGGGAAACTTAGTTCTGTACAAAAGCTCAGCAGACACACAAGAGGCAATTTTTGTTTGCTCATGGCTTCTGCAGAGAGAGAATCTCATCAAGAATGAAGGTGACCTTCAAAGGCAAGGGAGAGGAATATTACATGTTCTGTCAAGCTCGTGGATGACTGTTTCTATTCTTTCTGAGTTATGACAATCCCTAATTTTCTCTAATGAAAGCTTTTCTTCAAGTATTTTCTCACATATTTTTGTTATTTTGGAATGTCACCAAGTACAACTGAAAATCTTCCTTTCTCCCTTTCTTGTAGTGGTCTTCTGTTGTACATTTAAAAAAATCTCTTCCCAAAATTAAGAAAGTGAAGATTCCCTATAAATAAGGCAGTATGAACTCTGTTCCCTACCCCCCTGCAATGCCTCTATACATGAAAAGAAAAAGAGCAGAAAACTTTCTTCTTCTCTAGTGCTGACCATATGCAAGTGATTTATTTAAGGTCACACAGTGAACTGTTTGCAAGAGAGGGATGGTTGTCTCTGCTGGCCATCTGATTAAAGCTCAGCCTTAATATGTTTGGAAATTTGCAGGTTGCCCAGGAGAACATCTAGGAGTGCCCACTCTTCCTGAAATAACTATTTTGATTGATTACAGAAGGGGACAGGCCTTTTTTATTCACCTGATAGGCATCTCCTGCCCTCAAAATTCAGAATTGAACTCTTTTCAGCTGTAATTTTCCTACCTTCTCCCTCCTGCAATACAAATGCAAGCTTAAATTCTTTTAAGTGTGAAAAAGGCACCTCAGTGACTCCTGCTTTAACATCACTGACACTCTTTGGCATCCTCACTTGAAGCCTGGATTTATTTTCTTAAAGATTCCCACTAGGTAAACCCCATGGAAAAACTAACCCTTGACAGCTCTTGCTGTTTTAACCATCACCTTTTAGAGGCAAGTGTGATGATGTGGAGATGAGGAGGGGCAGTTTGTTTATGCCAGCCTTGCTGTTTGTTTTTTATTCTGTCCTGAAGTGATGCATTTGCAGAAGCTTTATCACACAGCCAGGAAGAAGAAGTGTCTCTGTGGTTATTCAGACAGACGTAGGGATGTGCTTTGTGCAGCAAGGTAAGGGGTGTAGCCTGATTGTTGCAGTAAGGTTTGACAGAGAGACAGCGCTGTCAAGAGTGGCAATAAATGAACCCTTTCCTGTGCTTGCTCAGAGTAATTGCATCGCAAGGGGCACAAGGATATCTCGGCCAATAGTGACAACCCTGTAGTTTCCTGTGTTGTTCAGTCCTCCTGGAACTATGTGCTGTGCTCTGCTGTTAAGTTTGCAGACTGCTTCATAGGTATGCTGCCTGAGACTGAAACTTATTAAGCCAAAATGATCCTCTTTAACTGAAATGGATTCCTAAAGAAGATTGGGGCTTAAATTAAGACTGTACTAGTATAGACTTAGAGGCCTATTGTTTGCTTTAATGTTTGAAAATGCTGCCCTTGACTTTTAAATTTTTAAAATCTTATCTAAGTCAAGAAAGTATACTTCCATTTGGCTGTGTGGTTTTTTGGCTTTGGTCTAAAAACTCTTGACCTACCCATGTAGATTTAACTGTCTGGGAATAAGAGTTGTTCCTGGTTACCACAATAGCTCATATACATTGACAGAGATGTTGAAAACCAGGTTTTATGACAATGTAGAGGGTAGAAACCCAGCTTAAGAGGAA
Organism: Polioptila caerulea; assembly: GCA_013397295.1. Classification (NCBI taxonomy): domain Eukaryota; kingdom Metazoa; phylum Chordata; class Aves; order Passeriformes; family Certhiidae; genus Polioptila; species Polioptila caerulea. The sequence goes on along the minus strand of VYXF01005523.1, from coordinate 30,845 downwards.
ATACATTCCCATACTTAAAATACCAAAAAATTTAGTGGAGGAAAAGATTACGACTTGCAGCATTGCTGGAGTCCAGTGAACAATTCGCTGTTTTGTGTGTACTCACATCTGAAATTTTCTGAGTGTTGAGCTGCAAACATCAATTGCTGCTGCTTGAACTCTGGTCTTGCTTTAATGATTGTTCTTTGCTCACACCGCTGTGCTGGATGGAGCCTTTGGAGACTATCACAATGTAAATAAATACAATCTGTTTGTTTCTAGCCTGTAAAAAAAAAAAAAAAGTAAGTTGTATGTGTCAAAGAAGGGGAAAAACTGTTAAGGATTGATTTGCATGCCTTTGAGATGCAGGAGGTACAGGAAGAAACGGTTTAGGGGAGGGTAGCAAAGTCATTCCATAGGGGTATAACAATAGGGAAACATGTAGAGTGGTTAGATGCTGTTAGATTAGATTAGTGCAGATTTATTTGGCAAGTGGTGTTTATTTTTCTATTAATCATATAGAGGTACGTAAAGCTTACAGAAGAAGTCTTACTCCACAAATCATTGTGGAGAATGGTTAGTTTCATGGGTGAGTGGTGGTTTTTCCTTTTGTTTTAATCCTTCATAGGAAGAAATTA